>BQNB010007491.1:14433-70643 GCA_026074375.1 Tanacetum coccineum
AGTTGGCGTTCCCGTAACGGTCAACTTCCCAATCATCCTATACTTTACATACTTTTACAAGACAAGTGGCGATATCTACCACTTTATACAAAACTTTACATCGTTGACTTATAAGACGTATCAACGAATAATCGATCCTTCATATAATTCCTTTGGTTTAAGCTTTTGCGAAACGATTATCTTCAAACTTTCCTCCTCTTTTTTGTTGTAATTTTCTTTTTTTTTGTTTTTTTTAATTATAATACATAACTACGAATCTCGGTGTAATTTCACCATCTTCACGATCATAATAACTCCAGATAATTCCTTCAATAATTCTTCATTCTTCGGACGTACCAATAATTGTGATGGTAGTAAAAATGCATGAGTTTTGACTACTTTATACATTCTCATTTGCAATGTGCAAATTTCTTCCCAACCGTACCAAAGATAAAAAATTGGCACAAGACTCGGGAAATACATACTTTACACTTTAAGCGACTATCAACTGATAAATGGACTTAATCTAACAGGGTAAACTAAGGTGTAAAGGTGTAACGAAACAAACAGTTGGTGTTATTCCTAAAGTATTGGCTTTATTGGTTTCTCTAAAGGTATCTTACTCTTATAATAAGATTAAACAAAGGGTTTATACGGGATTTAACTAACCAGTGTAGTTAGTTAATAAAACAACATGTATAGGCTTTTTGGGTGTAATCCTAAAAATTTATCAATTTAAACAAGTTACTCCATCTAAATCCATAGTACTCATCACTGTGGTCTCGAATAGATATACCAAGACAAGTTCTAAAGTCTACAACATCACCGACACACTCATATTTTTGTAGAATTTGGGTAAACATTTAGAAATGGATAAGGCTAAATCCTCACAATATCTAATAAGAGTTATGTGTGCAGGTTATGTAACTAGTAATTTTACAAAAGTATGCTTGAATTTTTTTTAATTTAAGCATAATTTAAACATTTTAATGTGAAAAATAGGATAAGTATCGTTCTAATTCCCATCCCCCACTTAAATTATACAACGTCCTCGTTGTATAGATAAAACATTTAAAAACGAGAATTAAAAGAATTAGAATGAGAAACTCCCCTGGTATTTTGCTCGGTAGATTCTCTAAGTTGAGCTTATGAGCAATAATGTGTGTTGTAAATGCGTCTGGATACCAGCATAACTACAACACACATAGGATTCTAGATGATCGATACTTCACCAACGTCGTCGTTTTCTTTTCAGTAAGGTCATGTGCAAGATATAAGAAAACAAGTGCAATCCATCTCTGGTGTATTCGTTTGGTTAGAAAATAAAATCCTAGATAGCTGTATAGGAAGTCGATACGCTGTATCCATACCCCAGGATACGCCGTATTGATACCTGTGTCGAATACGCTGTATTCGTTTAACGAATACGCCATATAGACTGTGCTAAAAATAAAGACTGGATAACGTCCAGAAGGTCAATACGCCGTATCCATGGGGTTTGGATACGCCGTATAGACACTGTGGGAAGACAGACTCGATAAAAAATTGAAAATACATTCCGGGTTGTCTCCCGGCAAGCACTTTTGTTTACAGAAAAGTCTTTAAGTTAGACTTGCCTCAATTTAATCCCATCCTTATAAAACAATTTGGGGTCGAACGGGATGCCAAATGACACATACAAATTCTTGATTAGGAAAATGAATGACATCACTTTGTTAAGATGATTCCAAGTCATGATATTAATATTTAATTCCTTGATAAAAGTTTCAGCTTTGAAAAATTTATTAGATTTATCATGACTTGTTTCCAAAAGCTTATTTGACCCATGTGCATAGGCACCATCATCGGTATTTATTACATTGCCCCTCGAAGACTGTTTAATATCGATTTCATGATCATCATTGTCCTTATCCGATTTTGAATCATCGAGATAAATTATGTTAAAAGGAAATAGATCATTAAAGTATAAAACATTTTGTTCCTCTTCATCACATTCGGACAATGATGTTTCATCTTTCAAATCAAATTCATTGATATGTTGAGGACTTACAGTAGGTTCAGTTAAGAAATCTAATTTAGACGTTAGAGCATCATTGTAAACAATGGCTGGAAATTCTTTCTCAAAATCTTTAAAGTAGTCTAAATCATTAAAATAACTGACCGTAGGCTCGGGTGACGGAAACGAAGGCATATTGACTTTATCATTATCATTTTCCGAATCCGTTTTCAAATCATCGACAGAAATTATTTTATAAGAAAATGAATTTTTGTCATAAATCACCGTGTAATCTTCATCGTCGGATTCGTCAAACGATATTCTAAAGTTAATTTCATTAGCGTTAAGAGGACTTACCGTGGGTTCACACGAGAGTGCATCTTTAGATGTAAACGCGTCATTAAAGACTATAGTTGGGAATTCAATTTCAACATATCTGAGGTCGTGAACGTCTTCATCATACCAGATCTTACCATACTTAGCAGTTTCCTAGTTATACACCTTACCACGCCTACGAGCTTTTTCTTTCTCAAGCCTGATGTATTCTTCCATAGTTATGTTGGGGTGGTCCATTTTAACCTGTAATAAATTCGCTAGGACAGAAAATGGTCAAATAGACTAATACGCCGTATTTAGTAAACTGAATATGCCGTATTGATGATAAAGTCGAATATGCTGTATTGAGTATTCGACTTAGAAAGTTACAACAGACTGTAATAATGCAGAAAACACACAAACACACAATATGCAAAAATATACAATGTAGAAAATCAAACACACAAAAACAAGTACACAAATATGAAAATTAATCTAAACTAAACTAAATCTAAACTGAAAAACTAATAAATAAGAATTAAACAACTTCACTCCCCGACAGCGGCGCCAAAAACTTGATGTGTCATTGTGAGCAGGTATTTTATGTATCAAGTTTTACTATTTATTTTATGCCGACTATACCTAAAAACAACACTTTAACGGGCAGTGTACCCGGTCAGATGGAGTTTCGTGGTAAGTAGGGTGTCGATCACTAAGAGCGAGAGCGTTAATTCCTAATTCTATCAGTATTTTAGTTATTTATGTTAGTTCTAATTAATTCTATTCTATGTTAAACCTAAGTTAAACCTAAACTAATAATAAGGGGGTTTCAGCCTGAGAGAATGGCACGATTTGGTTTCTAACCTTAGGTTTTTATGACAAGTAAAGCAATAAACACACACAAGAAGATAAACAAATGATAGAGGAACGGTCAAGAACTAATGTAAGGAAAACATATCAACCATGAATAATCCGATAAAATGGCTTATCTCGAAGGGCATATCATTCCTAGACTTAGGCGGTACTTCTTCCTAAGACCTAGACACGCTAATTCTATCACAATTAGACGCATCCGCATAAAGCAAGCATTTGTTGATTATAATTTATCTTAGGAGATTAATAATGGTGCTCTTACTAAACCCTAGCTCATGGAGACTTTACCCACTTACTGCTTAACGGCTCTTTATATACTAGTAGTCCATTGTCCGAGTCCTTACCAATGGAATAAGAACGTACTCGTTGATACCAGGGTCACCTTATGGCTCAACTAAGCTCACTAAACTAAAGGCAATGATAGGTCAATATTTGTGATCCTATGATTCTAGATATATAAATTGCAATATGGAGAGCTATCCCGAACTCTTAGCCTACGCCCAAACAACACCGAAGTTGCAGCGCATTAAATATGTAGGACTAGACCCAGTTGAATGATAGGTCACATACTTAAGCACGTAAACAAGTATAAATTGATAAACATAATCAACAATCAACGATAAATTAAGCAATCGATATAAACAAACCAAACATTAGATCTTCATAAACATGGCTGATACCTAAAGGTATCAGCCGATAGTCATTGTAAAAATACACACGGTTTGATATATGAACAATTAAAATAAAGAAACCTTAATCGAACGCATATTCGGTTACGCAAGGATTACAAGAGTTTTTCTATGATCTTGAGGCTCTTTTTTGACCTTTTATGCTCCTTTATTCGTCTCTTGGTCGACTTGGTGGTTTAGGGATTCACTTGCATACCTAAAACTAAGGTTAGGGTCGTCTATTTATAGAGTATGGAAACTAGTCTAGTCGATACGCCGTACCAGGCGATGTGGAATACGTCGTATTAGGGATTTCTTGGAGTAAGGACCACGTTTGATATCTTCTAGAATATTTACCTTCTATATCTTGAATACGGCGTATAGGTGTCTCCTGGATACGGCGTATTGGTCTTTATGTCTTTGTGGTTTCTTGTGAAGTGTAGGCACAGATACGCCGTATCTTCTTGGTAGATACGGCGTATTTGAGGTAAAACTAGTATCCTTCATATGTATGACCAAAGTGTTATTATATAGGCGTAATCGTTGATGTGATACGTCGGTATTCTTAAAGTCAAGCAATGGCCCTTTTGATTCGTCAAAGTCTTGGATACGTCGTATAGGTGTAAATAGATTACGGCGTATTGGTGCAGATCAGTAGACTTTCTCGAACTCTTCAGTTAAGCTCCAAAATGCGTGCCTTTTAGTTAATCTTCACCAAGTACTCCGTAATTACTGCAATTCTCAAATATAAACGATTAAGTAACAATTCTTTGCAATAATTATACAAAATGGGTTAAATACATGGGATAAATGATGCTATAAAATAGACGTTATTTGATGTCATCAAATATCCCCTCACTTGAATCCTACTTGTCCTTAAGTAGCCTTTAGAAGTTTATAAAAATGTATCCCTAAGGATATTTTCTGTTAAAGCATTTATTTGATCTATTACAAGTACACAACCAAACACCTCACGAAGTAGGAAGATGAAAACACTCAAATCACTCAACTAATCTATGTGGTAACATGTAACTAATTCGCTCAATTGCTAGGTCGTGACGAGTATTCTATCATAAGCTTGGCAAGGATACACATCTCCACCGCTAAAGCTAAGTAGTAACAAGTTTATAAAGGTAAATATGTGTTTGTATGATAAGGCTTAGGGTTGATCATTCTTCAATCTTTCACCAAAAGTACCACTTCAACAAGGCAGCTGAAGCACGCATACATGGCCGTAACGACGGAATAGACATGTGTGTTCGATTACATCCTCATTCGAATTTAACAAACGGTTAGGATGAAGAATGATATAGAGTAGGGACCTTATAACTTTCACCAAAAGTCATAAACCAATGAGGCAGCTGAGACATGCATACATGGCCGTAACGACAGAATAGACATGCACGCTCGTACAAATCCTCATTCACGTAAAACCAGCGGCTAGTCATTAGGAAAGAGAAGTAAATTGTTGTTAAATAAAAATTACGAAACAAATAGATTAAGTCTACAATACAAGTTGCTATAAAAAAAATTTCCCGACCGTTACCATGATAAAGACACAACTATTTACAACGTCTTGATCATAGATCAAAAACAACAACCTAAGTTGGCGTTCCCATAACGGTCAACTTCTCAATCATCCCATACTTTACATACTTTACAAGGCAAGTGGCGATATCTTTTACTTTATACAATACTCTACATCTTTGATTTGTATCAACCATTAATCGATCCTTCATGTAATTCCTTCGGTAGTTGCGAAACGATTATCTTCAAACTTTCCTTCTCTTTTTTGTTGCAATTTTTCTATTATTTTTTTTGCTAACACTATACTACGAAACTCAGTGTAGTTTCACCATCTTCACGATCATAATAATTCCGTATAATTCCTTCGATAATTCTTCTTTTTTCGGACGTACCATTAATTGCGATGGTAGTAAAAATACATGAGTTTTGACTATAATATACATTCCCATTTGCAATGTGCAAATTTCTTTCAACCGTACCAAAATTGACACAAGACTCGGGAAATACAAACTTTACACTTTAAGCAACTAGCAACTGTAAAATAAACTTAATCTAACAGGGTAGGCTAAGGTGTAACGAAATAAATAATTGGTGTAGTTCCTAAAGGATTAGCTCTACGGGTTATTCTAGGGGTATCTTACTCTTAAAGTGAGAGTAAACAAAGGGTTTATAAGGGGGTTAACTAACCAGTGTAGTTAGTTAATAAGCAACATGTAAAGGCGATTTGGATGTAATCCTAAAATTTACCAATTTAAACAAGTTACTCCATCTAAATCCATAGTACTTATCACTGCGGTATCGAATAGATATACCAAGCCAAGTCCTAAAGTCTACAACATCACCGGCACACTCATATTTTGTGGAATTTAGGTAAACATTTGGAAACGAATAAGGTTAAATCATCACAATATTTAATAAGGGTTATTGTGTGCGGGTTATGTATCTAGTAATTTCACAAAGAATGCTTGAATTTTTTTTAAATTTAAGCATAATTTAAGCATTTTAGTGTGAAAAATAGGACAAGTAAACATTCTAATTCCACCCCCCACTTGAATTATACAACGTCCTCGTTGTATATATAAAACATTGAATATGGGAATTTAAAAAGAATTAGAATGAGAAACTCCCCTAATATTTGCTAGGTAGATTCTTCAAGTTGCGTTTATGAGCAAGATTGTGTGTTGAACAGCCGCCTTAAAGTTTCAAGACTCCAACACTTCAAGATCTCCAGATTTGTAAATTCTCCACCAATATTCGTTGATATTTATTTCATGAGGTCCTATATAAAATATAGAAAGAACATGTGCATTCCTATCTTGGCACCTACGGTTAATTTAAACTAAACTAAACAAAATACGGGTCAGTTTTGGTGGATACGACGTATCAGGTTAGTGAATAGGCCGTATTCCAGAACTGACAATAATGTTTTTAAGGTGCATAAAAAATAAAGACTGATAACGTCTAGACAATCAATACGCCGTATGGTATGGAGCGGATACGTCGTATTGATGTTTGGGAAGACAGTCTCGATAAAATTGAATAACAATCCGGGTTATCTCTAGAGAAGCACTTTTGTTTACAGCAAAGTGTTTAAGTTAGACTCGTCTTCAGCTTCTCACTTGGTGCACGTAACCATCCATCCTTCATCTTTTTTTGAAAAATATCTAGATAGATTTTGGACATATTATCTTCGTTTCTTTCCTAAATATCATACTCATAACTTCTTATAGCAATATATTCTTCATTCTCTCTCTCTTACCAAACACACACTAAAAATTTCTCTCAACCAACATGTACGATCCTAAAAAACCCTAAATTCTCTCATCCATGGCGATTTTTTATTCATCATGCAAATCGAATCTTGAATATTAAATCTGAATAATCCCATATACTAATCGTGTTTCTTGCTTTTCCGCTTGTAACATTATTTTATTTGGGTATTGTCGATTTATTTATTTGGGATTCGCTTTTGAATATTTATTTAATCGCTTTGGTTCTTATTCCTCGTCACAAACAAAAAAAAGGTTCCTCAGACCAAAATAGCACATTCATTAAAGCTCCTATAACATTATTCCCTTTGTACACCATCTTATCTTTCATTATAGAATTATGAAACTTTTTGGACATCACATTGACATACAATAATGGGAAAAAGTTAGCGTGTGTAAATTCAAATCCTATCATGCATGAAAATTTTAAGTTGTGAGCACAATCTATATGGATATTCTTATCATCGTCACAATAACTAGGGTAATCATCAATTCCATTATCAAGTTTATCATCCCTAGTTCTAAATTCCTCAATTACCTCACCTTCCTTAATGGTGGGCATTAAATCATCACCTTGATTTCTCCTAAGCTCAAATGGTTCATTTAGATCATTTAATTCTATGTAATCCTCAAAGAAAGGGTCTAATGATCTATTTAACACCAAAGTCTCTCCCATAAGCCTAGCTTCTAAATCAAGTTCCATTCTTTCTCTCAAACTTAGCATGTAGACCCTCTTAATTAAACTACTAGCAGGTTTAACACTTGTGAAAACAATCCTTTCTTCCTCGACCCTTAAAGTAATCTTTCTTTTGTAAACATCAATCTTAGCACGGGCGGTAGACAAAAATGGTCTTCCGAGGATCAAGGGCACTTTGATATCCTCAGGCATGTCTAGAATTATAAAGTCTACAGGGAAAACAAATTTACCAATACCTACTAGCACGTTTTCAGCAATTCCTTTAGGATATTTCACCGTCCTATCTGCTAATTCAACTATCAACTTAGTGTGAGCTAATTCGCCTAATCCTAAGTTAAGGTAGGTCGAGAGAGGCATAACACTAACGCTAGCTCCTAAGTCAACAAGGGCATTATCAAAGCATACATTATTAATAAAGCAAGGTAAAGTGAAACTCCCTAGGTCTTTCTCCTTTTGAGGTATGATATGTGAAACTTCAGAGTAAGCTTTCGAGAATTGTGGTCCATATGATCCCTTCTTTTCTTCACAGTAGTAACCATTCAAACGACTTAGAAACGGAATCGTTGTTTATCTTGTCTCGTACTGTCCAGTGGATACGGCGTACTAGGAGGATCCAATACGTCGTATCGGGTATGAATCAGCTTCAATAGTAGTTGAAATCGATTTGACTTGATCTCTAGGGTTCGCTTCAGTAGAGCTAGGTAGGCTTCCAAATACTCTTTCCTGTAGTACCTTGCTCATTTGCCCGATTTAGATTTCTAAAGTTTTAATCGATGCTCCTTGGTTTGGAATGGCAACATCCGTTGAAGCTCGGATTTCCTTAATCAAATTGTTGTTTTCTTCATGTCTCTTTGTTGATTCACTTATGAATTTGCTCAGGGTATCTTCCATATATTGCCTTCGCTCTTGGTACGAAGGATTTGCGTTGTTCCTTTGATAGTATCCCGGAGCTGCTGCTCTATATCTCCCTCCTTGAAAGGTCCACCAAATTGCGTGTAGTAAGCTTCTTCTAGGGTTTTCCCTTCTTCTTTTAGTGGGCAATCTTTGGTGTAATTGGGTCCTTTGCATTGTTCGCGTCCAACTTGAGCAGCATAGACTTTTTCATTTACTTTCTTGATCTCTCTCCCAAGATTATTGAGTTGTGCTTGTATAGCTGCTAATCCGTCAGAAGTTTCAGTACTTCTTGACCTAAATGTTCCATTATGCCATTTTTGAGAGTATTCAGCCATTTCTTGGATGGCTTTTTTTGCATCAGCGGTAGTTTTAGACGGTATAGCACCTCTTGAATCAAGAATCTGTCGAGTAGTAATTCCCAATCCATTATAGAACAAGATTACCTCCTGCATCTCTGTTAAATAGTGTTGAGGTCACTTCATCAAGAGTTCTTTAAATCTCCCCCACGCTTGGTAAAGGTTTTCATCTGGTTCTTGCTGAAAGTTGTTGATTTCCTCCATCTTCTTTGCAGTTCGAGCAGGTGGGCAATATTTGTTCAAAAACTTTGTTTTAAGACCATCCCAAGTTGTAATTGAACCAGTTGGAATGTGGAATAGATCGATGATCTCAAGAACTTTCTCAATGTGTTCGTTCGCATCTTTATGATCCGAACCGCTGAAGGTGTTAGTCTGTAGTTCCTTGAGAAATTGGCCCTTTAGTTCAAAGTTATCCTTGTCTTCAATTTTGGGCCTAGCAACCCCCGATCCATAGTCAGCTCGGGTCTTGCTCATGTATTGCTCCATAGTTTCCGCCATTGTTTCCGCAACTTCTTCCTCCGAATCTTCTTGGTCAGAAAATAAATTGAAATCGGGCGATCTTAATTCGTCAAGACTTAGTGTCTTGAAGTGTCTCCTAGATGATCGAAATTCTCGTTCAGGTTCTTTGTAAGGTGTGAATAGTTCGCTTGTTGAACTCCTTGTCATGCACTACCTGAAACAAGAGATAAACAAATAGTAGGATGGGCTCTTTAGGATAGAAAAAAATTTAGCACGAAAATCAAATATGAAAGCTTAGGATCTGATTCTATTACAATAGATCAATCAATAACGCCGTATCCCAATGAAGTGGGATACGCCGTATTAATCAGTTGAGTGAATACGCTGTATTGGACAGAAAGTTGGATACGCCGTATCCAATGGAAGTCGATACGCCGTATCGGGTTATCGATCAGAACAGTGTATTGAGAAAACAATAAAATACGCAATCAATTAAACACACAAATATACAAGCAAAAAATTCAAAGACAAATATACAAAATTTACAAAATATACAAGAATATACACTAATCTAATTAACACTACTCCTAATGGTTAGATCTAATCTAAAAACCAAAATATAAAATAAAAATCAAGATTAATTTTTACTCCCCGGCAACGGTGCCAAAAACATGATCGCGTTGTGTAAGTTATATATATTTTATGTTTCCAAAGTTTTAAATAATAATTTAACCACTAACCAAAAACAACACTTTAAACGGGCAGTGTACCGTACACAGGAGGTAGGTTTCCGTGGTAAGTAGGGTGTCGAACACTTGAAGCGAGGTTAAATCTCTCAATTTATTTATATCTTGGTTATCTAATCTAAGTTAATTCTAATCTAAGTCAATCCTATGCTAATCCTATGTTAGTACCAATCCTAATTCTAACAGGTAAAAAGGGGGGTTCAGCCTGAGAGACTGGCACGGGTTTGGTTGGAGACTACAATCAATTCAAGACACTTTTATAACAACCCA
The DNA here is from genome assembly GCA_026074375.1 of Tanacetum coccineum. NCBI lineage: Eukaryota > Viridiplantae > Streptophyta > Magnoliopsida > Asterales > Asteraceae > Tanacetum > Tanacetum coccineum. The sequence continues at coordinate 24,983 of BQNB010007491.1, forward strand.
AAATTCTCATCAAATGCAAAATCAACCTACTTTATTATGATCACAATTGTACAGGGAAATTTTTCGCTTTATTACATTACTTGCATTACCACGTATCTCCATTATGCAATGTAACTTTGCATAACTCAAAGTAGACGAGCTCACGCAACCTACCTATGCCATCTATATCTATTTGTATGCCAAGCAAACATCATAACATATCAAGTCGATATCTTAATATCATTATTACAAAGTACGTTACTCATATAATGTACCATTCGCAACGTTATATTAAAACTGGCTTTAAACCGTTATCGTATACCTCTAAAACCCTAAATTCCATAAAGGGTTAATATCTAAAGTGAATGTACAAGCTACTAAATCATATATACAAGTTATATAACATCTCATTTGAATAATACTTTCCCTCCAAAATAAGGTACAAGTCCTTTAAAGCATAATGTACAAGTCATTAATGTATTATGTCCAAATAGTCGTTTTACCTCTGTTTTCCCAAGGAATATTGTATAATCCATTAAGTACAAGTTACAAGCAATTCATATACTTCATCTACAATCCATATTCATCCTCATTTCATGAAATTACAAGAAACCAAAGTAAGAAACCCTAACCCGATCTAATATGATCACCATGAGCCCCGATTTTCCGCTTCTGTCTTCATTCTTTCTTCTTTTCTTCGTTTTTATCCATTATAAACCTCAACCAACCCCCAAATAAGTTGTAATAACTTAATTTACAACATTAATAATCATATACAATCATCATTTCATCATTTTATTTCATTTGTATGTGAATTGAATCAAAGAAACCTTAAGCGTGCCCTAATGAGAACATTCGACCCGTTTACTTGTTTTCACCTATTTTTAACATGAACCACCTATCAATTCTTACTAATTATCCTAAATACAAGTCTTGTGAATATATATCTATCATCATATCACAAGAATACTCAAAATGCAAAGCCAAAAACCCTAAACGAGCCCTATAGAACTCGCGACCTCTTTTCTTACAATTTAACCCATTTTGAAAGTTTCCGTTGCAACCAAACACCTCATGACTCACCCCACATGCTACCTTAAGTAGCTTACAAGCACCTTGATTCATTACCATGGCCAAAATCAAGCCACAACCTTACCTTGTTGGCTCATTTCAGTCGCGACACCACAAACACCCAAAACCACCTCCACATCACCTCTCTACAACTCTAGCCTCACCACATCAAACTAATAGACTTTATAACTCAGCTACATCAATATCATGACACCTTACCCCCTCACCTTGGCCTCTAAGTTTCGAAATAACTATAAATAGGGGTGTTATGCCTTCATTTCAATTCATCCCCCACATCTTCTTCTATAACCCATCATAGCAGCAATCCTTTGCTCAATAAGTTCTTAAGAGGTTCTATGAAGTCTCAAGATCATAATTAAAGCAAAAGAAATCAAGAAACGAAGCCCCAGAGTCATTATTCTAGGCGTACGAAGCTAAAAGTCCTGATTTTGACCCGTTTCCAAGCTATAAGCTCAAACCCAGGTTCTGGATGTTCCACTTCTGCTCCTACACTCTTATAATGTTCATATGATCCTAAATAAACTCTTGTTAAAGTTTTATAACTCAATTCATGCTCATTTTCCATTTTGATCCAAAACCGTACACCCGAAACCCTAATTTCGTGTTTTTCTTGAATCTATGAACTAATATGATAAAATGTTGTTATAATCTATCCTAACATGCTTAACTAATGTTATTATAACCACTTTATCAAGTCTTGAAGGAATTTGAATTAAAAACCTACGCGTTTTCATTATAAAACCCTAATTCGACCCGTTTTGCTTCCTAGCTTAACGAATCGTTATTTTAAACTTTCGTTATGTTAAATCTTCATATTTTAGCTTATATTAATAAGCTATAACCTGCAAATGTCTTTTGGAATGTTAAAATAAGCTTGCATGGCAATTCGGACTTGTTTTGCAAATCATATTCCATGCAAGGGGTATATACCGTAACTTTTGAAAACTTATAAGTACAAGGACTATTTTTGCCATATTTCTAAAGTTATAACTATAGGGGTCTATTATGTCACTTTCCAAAGTGCAAGGTTTACTTTGTACATCTTTTAAACTTGAAGGACCAAACTCGTAAAAGTGCAAACTCCAAGGGTATATTTTGCCATTTTTCATTCTCAAAGGTCTAAAATGTAACATTTTGAAAAAGTATAAAAATGCATTTAAAACATTACAAGACATAACTTTAATTAACGCTAAGAATATTTGTCGTGCTATCATTCCAGATATTGATCTAATACGCTTAAAAACCGATTATATCTTACACAATACTAGAAGCTGCATATTAAGAGGTTCATCATGGTTTTACGTTCTGACTGAGTTGTTGGGTTTACGATTTAAAGTGCCCTAGCTCCTCAAACGTTTACTGAATGACCTCTGAATTATGATGGCCCGAACAGTGATACAATAATTCCAAACTTTCCAATCAAACTCATAACAATATTAAACTCTTAGAACCAAAGTTCTAGAGTACAATCTTCCTAAGACCTTGACAAGATTTTACTCAGGTTGTATCGTGCTGTTTACTATCATTTTTGCATAGATCAACCTTCCCTAGTTAGAGATTGTGAATAAGATCGTAGCTTTCATTTGGTATATTATTACAAACGTACCTATTCAGTGAGATTCATAGCCTCGCATTTCAATATTTCAAATGTTTTATAAACCCGTGAGGGAGATACATGCTATAAACATGAATGTAATTATTTCTGTATGCTATCATGATTTATTATTGCCTAAGTAACTGCTTTGCCTTTAAGTCCCCATAATCATGAACCGTTAATTACTTTACGGAGTAAGCGCAAATGGTGTGAATAGATCTATTTGGGCTGGACTCCCCGTTGGTGTACCCAGTTATACCGGTAACCAATTACACATCATTAGAATATAACTGCGGGTGTTTTGGCAAAGGCACCCGTTGGGGCTATAACGTATCAAACATATCCCAAGGCTTCGGATTCATGAGCTAATGGCAATAATATTTATTTTATAACGGGTGTATAACAACGTAACCCAATATCAAATTTGCATTCAAACTATTATAACTGAAAACCTATGAATATCACTCAACCTTTGTGTTGACTTTTTAGCATGTTTTATCTTAGGTAATTAAGCAACTTATGGCATGGACTCGGAGTGGCACTAGATTTGACGATGGCTAAATTGTTATCATTCAAACTAATTACAATTTCTTAGATTCTGGAACCTGTTGCCTATTAATGGCATTTTGTAAAACTCTGATTTAATGAATGATAACTACATTTCCAAAACGTCTCTTTTGAGTCGTTTTCTATGATTATGAATGTTGTACTATGAAGTAATACCCCAGATTAGCTTCCGCTACTATATGTAAAAATGGGGGTGTTACAACTTTAACCCACACAAGCAAATTAACAGAAGATAAAAGAGCGGTCGAGCCTTATGATAGAAACCTATATTAGCCATTATTAATCCGATTAGAAGTTGGTTTGTTTATTCGGTGCAATGATTACTTATCTCGAAGAGGCATATCATTCTTAGACTTAGGCGGGACTTCGTCCTAAGACCTAGACACATTAATTCTGTCACAATTAAAGCATCCGCGTAAACAACCTTATTTGTTGATTATAACTATCTTAGGGATTAAAGCAATGGTGATCTTGTTAAACCCTAGCTCATAGAGACTAAGACAACAACAAGTTGCCAGTCATAATTTCCAAAGATTTGAGTGTCAATGAAAAGACCGCTCTCATAAAGGTTCTAAAGTCTTGAAAGCAAGTCATTGCTTGGAAACTCTCAGACATAAAGGGTATTAACCCAGAATTTTGTTCTCATAAAATTCTAAAGGAAGAGGACTATGAACCAGCGGTCCAACATCAGAGAAGGGTTAATCCAAAGATCCATGATGTCATTAGAAAAGAGGTTGAAAAACTTCTTGACGCTGGATTGATCTACCCAATCTCGAATAGTCCTTGGGTGAGCCCAGTGCACTGTGTGCTAATGAAAGGAGGGATGAACGTAGTAACCAGTGATGACAATGAGTTAGTACCAACTAGACTTGTAACGGGATGGAGAGTTTGTATTGATTATTGTAAGTTGAACAAAGCCACCCGTAAAGACTACTTCCCTTTTCCGTTTATAGATCAAATGCTTGAGAGACTCGCAAGAAATGAATACTATTGTTTCCTCGATGGTTTCTCAGGTTACTTTCAAATACCAATCGATCCAAAAGATCAGGAAAAGACCACATTCACATGCCTATACGGAACGTTTGCTTACCGCCGCATGCCTTTCGGCTTTTGCAATGCACCAGGCACGTTCTAGAGGTGTATGATGGCTATCTTCCATGATATGATTGAAAAGACGATGGAAGTTTTCATGGATGACTTTTTAGTTTTCGGAAATTCTTTCTCAACGTGCCTTTCCAATTTAGAAAAGATGCTTAAACGGTGTGAAGACACTAATTTGGCTCTAAATTGGGAAAAAAGCCATTTTATGGTGAAAGAAGGCATCGTACTTGGACACAAAATTTCAAAGAAAGGAATAGAAGTCGACAAAGCCAAAATAGACGTCATTGCTAAATTACCTCACCCAACTACTGTCAAGGGTATTAGGAGTTTTCTCGGACATGCAGGTTTTTACCGTAGATTCATCAAGGACTTTTCAAAAATTTCTCGACCCATGACTCATCTCCTTGAGAAAAACACTCCTTTCATTTTCTCCGAGGAGTGATGCATTCAAGCTTTATCAACCTTAAAAAAGAAAATTAACCGAAGCTCAATACTGATTTCCCCCATTCGACCATCCCTTTGAGCTTATGTGCAATGACTAGCGGACTATGCCATATGTGGCGGTTTCTGAGCAACGAAAAGAGTAAACACTTTTAGTCCTATAACATATGCAAGCAAAACAATGACCGCGTGAATCGAAACTACACCATAAACAGAAAGGAAATGTTAGCTGTGGGTGTACGCTTCGAAAAATCAGTCATACACATCATGAGTAAAAGCAATAGTGTATACGAACCATTCCGCCCTAGTACTATTTGCTTAAAAAAGATTCCAAAGCAAGATTAGCTACGATGGGTTTTTTCTCCTTCTTCATGAATTCAATTTTAAAGTAATTGGATCCTAAGGGAGCCGAGAACTACGCAGCCGATCATCTTTCCCGATTAGAAAAACCCTTTGAAATGTTTCTCGATCCAAAGGAAAATAAACAAAAAATTGTCCTCTCGAACACTTAATAATGGTGACTTCTCGTGGTGACCCAAGTACCCCGAGTTTGCCCGATTATGCAATTACCCATGCCGAGGGAAATATCATTATCAAAGTAAAGTCAACCTCAGCAGAAAAAACCAAATTTTACAAAAGATGTCACACACCTAGTTCCTGGGACGACCATTTTCTATTTAAAACCTGTGCGGATCAAGTAATCCGGCGATGTTTAAAGGCCAATGTAGCTGACGACATCCTCACAGCTTTCAATAGTGGAACCCACCAGGGACCATACGGTGCTATACTACACCGCCAAAAAGTTTTTGACTCCAGATTTTATTGGCCACAAACTACAAAGATGCCCAATGATTAGTTCAAAAACTGTGACTCATGCCATCATCAGGGAAAAATTTCACAACGTGATGAGATGCCACAAAATTCCATCCAAGGTGTTGAAATCTTGTTTGATGTTTTGGGCAATAATAATTTATGGGACCATTCCGTCATCAAAGTAAAATAAGTACATACTCGATCAGTGATTACCTATCCAAAGGGTTTTGAAGCCAAGGTGCTCCCCACTAACGAAGGCCTAGATTTGTTAGTTTTCAGTTTTGAAATCTCTTTTGCCCGATACGGATTACACCGAGAGCTATTTTAGAAGCGAACAAGGGACCATTTCTGTAATGACAAATTTACTAAAGTAATGTCTAAGTATGGGGTACACTCATACGTCTTGCACTGCTTACCAAACCCTCAAACAAGTGTCAAGGTCCGAGGTGTCCGAATCAGGGGATTAAAACGTATTTTTAGAAAGATATTTTTTTTTTTTTTTTTATTTTTTTTTTTTGTAGGGGAAAAGAAAACCGTGCCTTCATCGTCCGAAAGCAATTAGATTGAAACTCTATGGGCATTTTCGTACCCGCTTTAAGACACCAATTGTTTTGCACCCTGTAACACCCCCCATTATATACAATTTAAGCAGCGGAAGATAATCTGGGGTATTACTTCCATGGATACAACAATCATAAACAGAGAAACAACTTTAAAAAGACGTTGTGAAAAAATTAGTTTTAATCATTCCGTTATATTCATAGTTTTAATACAAAATGCAGGTCCAAAATACTAAACATCAAATGTTTGAATGATAACATTACAGCCACCTTTTCGAGTCCCCAATGTCACTCCGAACCGCAACATAGCACAATTACCTGAGATAAACCATGCTAAAAAGGTCACACAAAGGTTGAGTGAAATTCATAGGTATGAAAAATGTAATAGTTTTAACTACAATTTATCATAATTGGAAATATGGTATTGCAGGAAAAAAATTGTTATGAAAGAACATTATAGTCATAGTGACTAGTATTATCACCCTAAAACTCAAGAATCACATAAAGAGATAAAAGAGATATTTAAAAGATGTATATTGGGAGATACTACCCAAAGAGACATTGGGAAGATATTACCCAAAGAGAAATACTGGGAGATATTACCCAAAGAGATACTAAAGAGATATTGGGAGATACTACCCAAATAGGATATTTCAGTACCTAGTCAATAATATATCAGGATAGCGATATAGTTTTTTGAGCATAACACTTGCATTCATGATTATTATGAGAAGGTGTCACGGGTTTATAAGAATTTTGTGTAGATTATGATTCATTAAGTCTTTGAAAATAATCACATTGTTATAAGAATAAATGTGTATGTATAAAAGATTTTGTAACAAGCATGTTTCCCTCGTGGTTATAAAACATGTAAACTAAGTAAAGGCGAGGTTAAGAACTTCACACAGGTTAGGTAAGATGTAAAATAATCTAAAAATGAAAGCAGACGACCTTAATCAAATCCTTAACCGGGGAATGTGAATATAATAAACTGATAATAAACAAGCCACGTTCAACGCACCTGAGTAAAATATGTTGAGTCTTAAGAAGATTGTATCTTTTAGAACTTTAGAGGTATTTAAGAGTTATGAGTTGAATGAAGTAGAATTAATGTATCACCGATCGTCATCCATAATCAGAATCATTAGTAAACGTTTGAGGAGCTAGGGCACTTTAAATCGTAAACCCAACAACTCAGTCAGAACGTAATACCAAGATGAAACCTCTTAATATGAAGCTCCCTAGTATTGTGGTACAATATAGCTTCTGGATGATCGGTTTTAAGCGTTTTATTTAATATCTGGAAATGTTAAGCACGTCAAGCATTTATTAAAGTTATGTCTGGTAATGTAGTTTTTGAATGTGTTTTATTAAATACTTTTTTCAAATGTTACATTTTAAGAACCCTGGTTTTGGAAAATTGTGCAAAGTAGACCCCTAGGGTTTAGCATTTTTACGACTTGGTCATTCAAACCTTTGAAAAGATAAACCAATAAACCTTGGGACTTTGAAAAGTTGACATAAATAAGACCCCTATAGTTTTTAAAGACTATGATAAAATAACCACTTTTATCCTTTTAGTTTATAAGTTTTCTGAAATTACGATATATTACCGCCTTGCAAAGATTATAATTAACAAAACCATTGTTCCAAATTGTCCATGCAAGCTTATTTAACATTTTCAATAGACATTTATAATGTTAAAATAAACCAAAAATATGAAAGTTTTATAAACACAACACAAGTATAAATTTTAGATCAATATCGTTAAGCAGGAAGTTAAAACGGGTCCCCAAATAGGGTTTAAATGAAAACGCGCGGTTTAAGATTAATTATTTCATGACTTATCAGCACACTAATATTAACATTATATAAGCTAATTAGGATAGATTATAACAATATTTACAAGTTTATCCTCATAGTTTAATAAAAAGCACGAAATTATGGTTTCGGTGTACGGTTTTGGATCAAAAAGGCATAACACTTAGGTTTTTGAGTTCAAAGCTTTATATTATGATTTTAGCAAGATCATATGAACATTATAACGTTACATGAGCAGATTATAAGTTTAGAGAACCTGGTTTGAGCTTATGGCTTGGAATGGGTCGAAATCAGGACTTTCAGCTTCGTACGGCTAGAGTAACAACTCTCAAGCTTCATTTTCTTCAAGGCTTCGCTTCTTGAACGTCTTATCATGAACCCTAGTATCCACATGGGAACAAATATTTGGGCCTTAAGGGTTATAGTAAGAAGATGGGGGGTGCAAGTTGGAATGAACACACTATGCCCCTATTTATACCCATTTGAAGTAGCAAGGAGTAAGCAAAGCTTATGATCTGGTTTTGACACATAGAGGGTCTAGTTAGGGATGTGGAGAAGCTATTATATGAATTGTATAAGCTAGGGAGTAGCTTTGGTGAGGTGTTTCTCTCTTTGTTTGCCGCGGCTAAGCACTAGAAGGAACAAGAAGTTTTTGTGATTGTTAAACAATATAAATGAAAGATATTTGAAGAGAGGTGCTTGTAAGCTGTCTTAGGATTGAAGTAGCTTAGTCATGAGGTGGCCTGATTGCAAAATAAAAATAGTTAAAATGGGTGATTTTGCAAGGGTTTTATGTTATGGTTCACTAGCTCCATTCGGATTGGGTTGATTTTCTAGCTTGTAAGTGTATACATTTGATTAGGGATGATAGGTAACAGGATACCGTAGGACTTATATAAGGATATACAGATTTAGAAAGGTGGTTTTGAGTTAAAATTGGTAAGAATGAGAAACGGGTCAATAGAGACAATTAGGGCACAATTAGGGTCTGGATCGTTTCTTGATAATTGAGTAGGAATGATAGAAATGATGATGTAATATGGATGAAAAAGTTATAATTAATGTTTAATACAACTTATATGAGATATTGGTTTAGGTTTACAATGGATAAAAATGAAGAAACGAGTCATAGTGTAGTATTTAGCTCAGGTTAGGGTTTTTGAGTTTTGAATTAGGGTTTTAAGAGTAAAAATGTGTATGAAAGATTATGAATAGAATAATTAGGGTTTACACATTGTAAAATTGAGTTGTATACTTGCCCACAAGGATGGTGCAGAAATTAGAAAGAAAATGGAGTAAAACAGCCAATTTGAAGATCATGCTTAATACTAGTACATTGAAAACTTTTTAGAGACTTGGTAGTTTGACTTAAAGAGATTTTATATTTACAATGAGATATTATATGCTTGTACAGTAGATTTATAGTATGCTGTGCATTCACTTTAGATTGTTAATCTTCATGTCATTAGTGTTTAGAGGCATCCGATAATTATTTAAAGCTCGTTAAGATAATAACGTTGACGAATGGTACATTATATGAAATAATTTACGATCTTGTAAAAATGATATTATGAATAAAGACTTTGATTATATTATGATGATTGCTTGACATATATGAAGATAGGATTGTCATAGATAGATTGCGTGAGCTCGTCTAATTTAGTTATGACATACTGAGATATATAAGTAATGTAATAAAGCGAAAAATTTCCCCGTTTATTTGTGATAATAGTAAAATAGGTTGATGAAAATTCTTGGGTTGTTATAGTCTCCACCCCTTACAGAAATCTCGTCCTGAGATTTAATTTAAAGTTTAATTGAATGAATTTAAGTTAGGCTAATCAAGGTTACAAGTTCACGTATGTGATGCATTTATAATTATGTTGTACACCATAATTATAATTACCTCCTTTCACCGTCTACTTCTTTTCAATAACATAACCTCTTGGTGACAGTCATCAAGAATTTCTCCTAGAATTCTGGTAGAACATCTGGGTGGATGGATACGTTGCGCTACTCAGATCGAAAGAAAACGTTGATTCATTTAACCTTTAAAAGTCACATCGCAAATAAGAATGCTCTTACAAGTCTTTGTCAAATTTCATATACCTGAAATGGTATTGAGTCAATTTGACATTTAAAAGTATTCTTATGTGTTTCCCTATTATTATGCGTAGCATAAATAAAACAGAGAATTTTAGAATACGGAGATCAGGAATGAGTAATGTCAATGAATGAATATGAATTTGTTAAGAGTTTTGCTAATCACGTGCGAGAATACCGAGTTGAAATGAATTGACGAAGAAGGTAGTAAAAGAAGGTAATAAGATAATGAATTAAGGATGTTTTGGTAACAAAAACGGACTTAAAATAAACTCGTTTGTAAGTATGTTTATATACTTAAGCTACTTTATATATAATAGTCACTTACAAAAAGAAGCGCGTCCAAACTCCTTGAGTAACTGAGAATTTATAAATATCATACGTTCAGGAATTTAGTACAAAAAAATTTATTATTTTCCTTATTAAATGAAGAGTGACCTAATTCATTTAATACAGATGATCATATATCGTCTTACCCTAATCAATAAAACACAATATTGTAAATGTGTGAAAATGAATTGTTAGATAATATTCAGATGTCTTGAATTGTATAGACGCCCATATAATCGAGGATGACAATTATGTTCAAAGGTATTAGGAGAGTATTTAAGGTTTGAACATAATAGAACTAGTAGAAATACAAACGATGTCGAGTTTTGATATCATCGATAAAAACAATGTAAACGGAATCATCCTTTAATTATTTCATGGATTAACTACATACAACATTTACATATGTAAAAAAGATGAAACTATATGCCTAAGGTATCTTGTATTAGAATAAAGTAACAGACGACGAGGATTGATGATTGGGGTTTTTAGATTGAGAAAGATTCTGATGAGAGTTGAATATCCTCAATAGTTTTTTTCAGCGGCTATCTTGTGTCTCGTAGTATTCCTTGTCAGATGACCCCACTTTTGTTGCAAGTTCGACCACTTTGACAATGCATCTCGGGGGGGGGGGGGGGGGGGGGGGGGGGGGGGGGGGGGGGGGGGGGGGCTGGTGGTGAATGCAGGTGCATTTTGTACACAAAGGAAGGTTTCCATGGTATCTTTTGGGAGGATAAGTCCTAACAGGTTCTTGTCTTCTATTCTGCTGGTGGTGTAATCATCCATTACGGTTGTGGATTGGTGGTTTATTTGGTAGTTTGTCATTTTTTGTGATTGTTGAAGTAGTTTTATTATTGTTTGTGGTTATTTGAGGGTAAGTTTTGATGTTGTTTGTCAATGGTGTTTCTCTTATCTTCTAATTTATCGTTTTTGATCATTGGTTTCTTGTACAAAAACGCTTCTTTCTCTAGGCTATGTTGATGGCTTCCTCCAAAGTTTGAGGCTTCGAGGCAGTAACATTTCCTTCAATACTTCTGGGTAATCCACTAATGAAGACTTCCATAAGTTTCTCAGTATTTGGTACCATGTTTGGGCATAAAAGGGCTAATTCCTGGAATCTTCTAATGTAAGTCTTAAGATCATTTCCTTTCACAACCAAGTTGTAAAATTCGTCTTCCATTTTCTTGACTTCAGTTCGAGGGCAATACTTGTTGGTTAAGAGTCTTTTCAATTCGGTCCAAGTGATTTGATTGGCTTGATCTATTCCAATAGGTTGAGCGTATGAATTCCACCAGGACAGGGCATCATCGGTTAAAGTACCGGTAGCAAATGTCACTTTGTTTTCCTCGGCACAGTTGCTATGAGAAAATACCGATTCAGTCCGTTCAAACCAGCGAATGAGGTCAACTACTCCTTCTGTACCATTGAAGTAGAAAGGTTGACAGCTAACAAACTCTTTATAGTTTCCCGTTTTTGCTACAGGAGTTCCAGTAGGTCCGGTGTTCCTGTTAGGATTACTAGCACTTGCCATTGTTTCAGCTTGTGCTTTTAGAGCTGAGGAAATGCCATTAGTAATGAGTTGCTGGATGGTAGCTAAAGTTATGGCTGGTGTTTCAGATGTTGACGTCCTTTTGGGAGGCATCCTATCAACATAAGAGAACACGTAGTAAGAATGACATCACAAGTTTGGAAAGTAATAAAAGAAAATGTGATGCTTAAAATGCTTAAAGAATAATGCTTATTTTTGAATTTTTAAGCACTTAGAGGTTATGGTATGATTCATGAAGACGGAGATAATGATGCAATGATGGAGATGATGATGAAAGAGAGATAAGTTGGAAACAATAAGGTACGAAACGGGATTGCCTTTATAAATAACTTGCCTTTTTACTGTACATAGTCAAGATTTGACAAGCGTTTTTATTTATACCACACATCCCGTGGCTAGGATAAAGCTATAACTAGTCTAAGAGTTTGTTGATTCTGAGCTGGTAGATGACATCCTAAAGATCTTCCTGATCCGTTTGGTGACGAGCTTGGATTTTCTCAATGATTTGTTCAAGATCGGAAATTCTGTAGTGAGCAAAGGCAATCTTATCCTTTTGCCCTAACTGCTTCTTTTGAAGTTTGATAATCTGAGTACGGATTTTCTTGAGTTCGGTCTTTAGTTCGTCACTATTCCTTCGTATGATCATTCTATCAATACGTCCTTCCTCCATTTTCTCGATGTGGTGAAGATAGAGTTCATCTAAGTAATTCAAAATATCTTCGATTTGTCCCTCATGATGTTTCAGATACATCTTAATTGGACATTTTCCTATTTCAAATATCTGAGGTGGGGTAGGAGTATAAACTGAGGAAGATGGTGATACTAAATCGAAAGTTACGATATATACCCCTTGCATGGATTATAATTACAAAACATGTCCAAATTGCCATGCAAGCTTAGTTTAACATTACAATAGACATTTATAAGTTATAATAAACTAAAATATGAAGTTTTAACGCAACACAAGTTTAAAATAACGATTCGTTAAGCTAGGAAGTAAAACGGGTCATATTAGGGTTTCAAAACGTAAACGTGTAGGTTTTAAGTTCAAATTCCTTCATTAATCAATAAAGTGGTTATTTTAACATTAGTTAAGCATGATAGTATAGATTATAACAATATTTAACCATTATAACATTTAGTTTTAAGAAAAACGCGAAATTAGGGTTTCGGGTGTACGGTTTTGGATCAAAAAGGCATAACACTTAGGTTTTTGAGTTCAAAGCTTTATATTATGATTTTATCAAGATAATATGAACATTATAACATTACATGAGCAGATATGAAGTTGATAGAACCTGGGTTTGAGCTTCAATGATCAAAAATGGTGGAAATGGGTCATTTCGGGTAGTATTTCCACTCGTACGCCTTGTATCTTCACTCTGAGGCTTCAATACTTCAGGTCTTCACTTCTTGAACTCTTTCTTTTAATTGATCCTAGGAGATAAACGGGAGCAATGTATTGCTTCCTATAAGGAGTTATAGAGTATGGGAGTACAACTCATAATTTCTATCTACTGATAGTGTGGTGTAAGTTAGAATGAGCTATCTAAGGTCCTATTTATAGTAGTTTGAAGGCAAAGGAGTTAAGGAACACTTAGGATCTGTTCATGGAAGTGTTTAGGGTCTATTAGGTGATGTTTTGAAGCTATGGTGTGAGTATGAGGGTCTAGGATAGTAGATTTAAGTGGTGGAAGTGTTTTTGGGGTGTTTGGGTGTCCGGTAGGAAGATGGACAACACAAGGCCATCATTGTGTCTCTTCAACTTTTGGACATGGAAAGGTATGAGCAGGTGTTTAAGTGCTTAAGGGTTTCTATAAGGGTTCATGGAAGTTATTTGCAACTTGGAATGGGTTTGAAAAGGTTTTCAAAATTACTTGGTGAAGGGTGTTGGTGTTTTGGGGTTCGACTAAGGATTTCACAAGTTTTCAAGTCTTTATTTCATGTATAAATGATTAAGGATAGTTAATATATGTAGCCAAGGTCTGATATAGGAAGGATTAGCAAAGATTAGCAATTGGTTTGGGTTAAAATGGATTAGAATTGAAGAAATGAGGTCACGGGTTTGATTAGGGCACGTTTAGGGTTTTCTTGACTTTCTTGGTTTATATTTTGTATACTTTTGATTAGGAATGATGGAATACAGATCCTAGGGCTTAAATAAAGTATTATCAATGAAGTTTGATCATTGGTTTTAGTTAAGATGGGTTGAAATTGAAAGAATAAGCCGTAGCTTGGAATTAGGGTTCATATAAGGCTTTTAGGGTTTTCTAGCTTTGTAATTCTCGTACATTGTTGAAGCAAGGATGGATAATGATGGATAAAGGTTTGTAAACTCATTTTATGGGTTTACAATGACTCTTGGTTGCTTATTTGAGAATGAGATAGTCTGAAAATGAGTAAACGGGTCAAAGTTACAATTAGGGCACAATTAGGGTTTTCTGGATTTATTTCTTGTATAATTGAAGTAGAATGATGAAATGATGATGGAATATGATTGAGAATGTTGTAATTTATGTTATTATAACTTATTTAAGTATTGGTTTAGGTTTACAATGGATAAAAATGAAGAAACGAGTCATGGTTTACTATTTTGCTCGGGTTAGGGTTTCTGACTTTTTGAATTAGGGTTTTGAGTGTAAAATGTGTATGAAAGCTTATGAATAGAATAATTAGGGTTTACACATTGTATATTGAGTGTAGTAGCTTGCACACAAGTGATGGTGAAGAAATTAGAATGAAAATGAAGGTAAAATGGCTATTTTAGATGTCATGCTTAATGACTTGTACATTGAGCTTTTAGAGACTTGTACTTTAACTTGAAGAGATTTTATAATTCAAATGAGATGTTATATTGCTTGTACATATGCTTTAGTGGCTTGTGCATTCACTTTAGATATTAATCATTCATGGAATTAGGGTTTAGAGGTATATGATAACCGTTTAAAGCCCGTTTAGATATAACGTTGCGAATGGTACATTATAGGAATAATGTACTTTGTAATGATGATAGGATGATATTGACTTGACATGTTATGATGTTTGCTTGACATATATGAAGATAGGATTTTGGTTCCTAGTAGGTTTTTTTATTATTTTAATGAAAGTTGCGTAAGCTTGTCTACTTTAGTTATGACATACTGAGATATTGATAATGCAAGTAATGTAATAAAGCAAAAAAATTCCTCATACAATTGTGATAATAGTAAAATAAGTTTTGCATTTGATGAAAATTCTTGGGTTGTTATAGATTCCTTAAACAGATAAACACAAGTTACATATGACAAGCACATGTTTTACAAAAATAAGAAGAATCACATGATCTATCGGTAAAAAACTAGTAATGACAAGTTTAAAAAACTAATTGATACACACGCGCTTTATGTACTTTGTGATTTTGTTCGTTTATGTTAGTATAGTATTATTTTGTTCACTTAGATTACTATTCTCCTCAAAACCGTCTAATTAAGTTAGAGCACTAGATGTGCAAACACTAACCACACCAAAAAGTTTTGTCAATGTACCACACGGAACCCCTTTTCACCCGTGGTGGTATTATTTTATTTTATTTCATTATGTTATGCATCTATAAATGATATTGTGTCTCTCAATTATTGATCCATGGATGGATGGTATATACAGAATGTTGTCGGGGTTTTGCGACCTGAATCTATTTATTTATTTTTTAATTTACGAATGCGGAGACCAGGGAAAACAATAGCCCATGGAAACAAAATAAAATATCATTAAAATTGCTTATGCTTGAAAGAAAAATTCATTTCGTGGTCTCTCTCCTCCAATGACATTCCTTAGCAGCTCCTGCATGCTCACTCTGCGGTCTCGATTAAGTACGGGCGCATGGCTCTAGCAGCTATAGGCCGAGCATCATCTTTGTCACCTTGGCTTGCATCCTTCAAACCAGCAATCTTCAACGGTCCTTCTTTGTTAGAGTCTGATGTCTCACTGACTATGTAGGCTAAGACTAATCTAAAAGTAGCACAATGCTTAATTTGCAGAACACTCATGAAGTTTTTATCAAAGAGTCGACCAAACTTCCACATGTGCCTACTATATTCAGACTCTTTACTATGCTCAAGCTCCAATAGTTTTGATACAATGCTTAATTGGGGTTCAAACATTGGAACATGCATTGCCTTACCCAATTGATCACAGTTAACATCGAGGTTCTGCATTGCCCTTAAATAAAGAGCATAAGTGTGAAGACCTGTGTATTTCAGATGAATCTCATATAGAAAGTCCTTGATTATTTGACCTTGAGGTTCTGCACGTCCGGAGCTGAGTATGACATATAGAGTATTCCTAAATCTAGAGTCAAGCTCGAACTGTTTTTTGATAGCCATAATCACATCCATATCTGGGTGGAATTCATCGAATGAAAACTTGAATTTATAGAAATCTCTAAACTTTCCTTTTAAGTGTTTGTCGGCCTTCAGATAATTGTCAGCACTCTTTGTAAAAAGGCGAAGATAACTAGCTGCTAGATAACAGTACCCTATTGCACTTTGTCTACAAGTCTCAACAAAGACATCACTGTCACCAACATCGAGATAAGTGAGCATACTTTTCATTTGACCTTTGCACAGTTTATGGTCTTGTATATCCTCAATTGGTATAGATGACGGGATATCAACCAAAACTGGATCATATTTCTTCATTAACCTGAACCCATTATCGTCCATCAGATTGTAGGCTAATATCATCAACATTCCAATAGCTTTATTAGTCAGAGTTCCATGGATGCTGTTAAAAGCTTGTTCTCCCATTATGGAAATTTGTTCATGATTCATATGTTTGAGTTGTATGATCTCGAGATTCTTTATTTGTCTATCTGGCCAGTCATTCAGGCTCTTAAAGGGATGTGAGTATATTGGTTTATCTCCCCAGAAATCATAATTTGTCTCAAATGGTGTTGTTGCAAATTCTCTTACAAAATTCTCATATTCGGTGTTACCCGCAAATTCAGCTAATAGGTGATTCATGCTCCCTGCTATAAAAAAAGTTCGGGGATATTAGTGAGATGGTGGCTAGTTGCCAAGTATTTTAGGTCAAAGTTGAAGAAGAAAGATTTCCACAAAACACAACACTTATCATTGGAAGGATGGAATATTATACAATCTATACTATTATATAAAGCATTTACAATGTGGGTCCCATCAAAAATTAAGATAAGGAGGTGGCAATCTTGACTAACAATCTTATTTTAGAACAATCAAACATCATAGAGTGACATGTCTTTTTGTCACTTCTTAATTAAAAAAATTCCTTTTATTTCAATGTGACTTTATTTTTTTTATCTATTTTTTTTTTTATGATTTAAGGTTCACCGTATTTTCTAAAATTTCTGTGATCTTTATATTCAATTCATTTTGATATATTTTTATAAATTTTTAGCTTTTCACATTTTTAGTGGGTTTATTTTGAATTTTTTTAACAACTTTAACTTTAATTTCAATACAAACTTGATTCGTAAAAGATATATACTTTTGGAGACAATGTTTGATGGGTAAGAGAGTGTGTGAGTCTTTATACAAGCGGGAATGATGTTAATATGATGTTGCGGGAAAGCTACGAAAACCCAAACAATCGAATTCTCTAAGCGGGTAGGGAATTGCGGAGCGAGTTGGGTTAGCAATTTTTATCGCCGCCGCTATGCGCGAGTATCCAACTAGTACTAATAAAGGGTTTTAAGGACTAGCCTAAGACGAGAACAGTTAACTAAACAGAAAAGTAAGTCAACATCAACAACAACAACAGCCAAACCACAAAAAGTCCCATTTCATCTTATAGTCAACAACATTTCTAACCTAATCCCATATCCAACAAACGACAAACAGAAACAAGAAAGATGATATCAGGTTGTTTTAATTTCAAGGAAAGATCTATAAAGATTCACAAACCCATCATATATCTTAAACAAAAACACAAGAAAAAAAATCTTACCCGAAACCTTATGAAATGTGGTAGTGGGTGACTGAGTTTTATTCAAGAGAATAATTAGGGATAGTGAACTTTAGGGTTGTGGTTTGGGCCAAAGCTTATAAAAAAACACTAAAACAGATTTATGACTTGTTTATAACAGGGCCAAAAATATGTTCATAAGAATACGAGGGTTCTGTTTGATTTATTTGGTTCGATTAGTTTTGTTAAAAAAATTAAGTGCTCCCTCTGTCCCATAATAAGTGTCCACTTTGACTTTTCTTAGTCTTTCTTGTTCAACTTTGACCATAAATATTGTTATTTATATTATATAATACTTGATGAAAATTATACCAACGAAAATATATTTAAAACCCAATTCACTCATATATTTTTCATCAAGTATTATATAACACAAGTAAAATATATTTATGGTCAAAGTTGAATAAGAAAGACTCAAAAAAGTCAAAGTGGACACTTATTATGAGACGGAGGTAGTAAAACCGAGCTGAATTAAACTCAAATTTGATTCAGTCTGATCACAAACTGATTTTAAACTCGATTTGATTTTCGGGTTGACTCAAATAACCCAAACTACATAATTTATATTTTGAGTTAATTACATGGATGTAGGGGTGAGCATATCGGACCAGAGACCGGATCGAACTGAAAAACCGGACCGGACCGAATGTATTTCAGTCTGGTCCTCGGTCCGGGGTTTTTGTTACTTTCGGTCTCGGTCCGACCAAAAACCCGATGATTATGTCGTGTAGGACCATACCGGACCGAAGATCGACCCGGACCGGACCGTACCATTTCGGTCCGGTCCTCGGTCCGGCATTTTGGACCAACTCGGTCCTCGGTTCGGTCTGGTCTTGGCCAGTCTGGTCCGGTCCTTAGACCATGCTCACCTCTACATGGATGGTCCCTATGGTTTTGTCCAAAATTGCATCTATCGTCCCTGAAAGTTAAAAGTTACATGGATAGTCTCTAACTTCGCAAAAGAATTTCTCATGTGGTCCCTCGTATTAACTGTATGGACTATCTATGCAACTCTGAACTTTGCAGAAAAGGACCACGGGTGAAATTCTTTTGCAAAGTTAAGGACTATCCATGCAACTTTTAACTTTCAGGGACGATAGATGCAATTTTGTGAACATTAAAGTCTATTTTTGTCATTCTTGAGGGTCTTTTTGACCTGTTAGCCGGATAAACCCATTTTCTTTTACCTAAAAGGGGCACAAGCCTGACTTGCACCTTGGATTTCTTTGTCCACCTCCTCCTTCAACCTTAAACCTACACACACCCACACATGAACAAACATCCGTACAATTCTATAGTTTATTTAGTACCATACTCTTTACTTCACCCCATACATCACTTTCAGATCTAAATTTTTTTCCAATAAACCCTAACTCAACCACACCATTTAATACTACCAATTTATTGTCTTTTTTCTTAATTGTTGCTAGAAAAAGGATTTTTTTTATTCTATTGAATGTTTTTTACTCCAATTGTAATAATTATTAATATAATTAAAAAACATGGCTTATTTCAAATTAGGGTTTATGTTTATTTTTTTGTTTTTTTTTGTTTTTTACAGGTGTGATGGACAGGCATGATGATGTGGTGTTTATGATACACTACAATGGTGTATTTAAGTATGATCCACTAAGGTATGAACAATTCAGAGTTGTTGAAATGCATACATGTACAACTGATAGGGTTATGTTTACTCCACTACTTGATATGCTAGTTGCTAAGTTAAAGAATAACATATGGGCGTTGTTCTTATGTATTCTTGGGTTAGATGTTGATAGTAGTGGTATGAAACTAATTAAAAATGATGAAAATGTACATGCTTTGTATGACCTAACTGAAAAGCATGTGACATTAGACTTGTTTGTAGCATATTTACCACATAATTTAGCAAACTATTACCACCAAAACTTATGTTTAGATGGTTCAGATGAAGAAGTAACATTCAAAAAAAGGAACATGGACTTAGAAAGAAACATGCTGGTAATATATTTGTTAAGGATTTAGTTGTTTGGGCTGAGGATGAAGCAAATTATCCTTACTTTAGGTCTCCCCCACTTAAGTCTAGACCTTGGTTAGGAATGGATGGTGCGACATCAGACACTATTGAGGAGACAAAACCATTTCATGCTTCTTGGCCTGCCATAAACCATGTCAATAGAAATGGTTCAAACATTGCATATAAAATGTCACACCCCCAAATTGGGTCTCGTCAAAATAAGTAACCGGGGCGTGACGTCATGAATATACCTCATACAAAGTACAGAAGAACGACCTCTAAGGGACATTTAAAAGTTTAACACCGTTAAATAGATTGATTAAACATGGTCGTTACATTAATTCTAAATATTCGAATACATAAGTGCGGAAGCATAAAGTTGTTTTAAAAGTTGACAACGGTATTAAAATAGTTATGTAATTCCTGAAAAGGGACCAAGTCATTTCACGAACATCACATAGCACATCAAGACTCCATAGCTAAGCACCTGAGGAAAACACGCTTAAAATGTCTACAAAATTATTGGTGAATTCATAGGTTTAGTTAAAATACAAGTATGGACCACAAGATTTAATAACATGTGAATCGGCTATAACACATGCAACATCACAAATTTTGCAAAACTAACTTATTCCTCTTCACTACCTAAACCATCAAGAAATCCACTCCTAATAACATCTTAATCCCATCTTCAACATCACAAGAATACTCTAATCTTCCTATCTTACATCTAATAGCAATATGATCATAAATGAAATATAAGATCTTCAATGTTTTGCAAAAATCTATATTATTACTTTTTTAAAATCAACACAAACACAAGGATTTAAAACAAGAACATAAGAAAACCAAAATGAATGAGGTGAGTTAGGATTTGGCTTACAAATGAAGGTGAATAAGCTAATAAAGCAAGGATCTTAATGAGAAGAATGATGAAATCTTAAAACCCCAAATAAATATAAGAACCCTAACTTTTTGATCATGATAAACCCTTGAAATAGATGATTGCACCTTTAGGAACACCTTAGATCTTGTTAAATATCAACTACAATAGCTTGAATCAATAGGAATGTGGAAGACAAACACCACTTTATGTGGGGGTGTTGTGTCGCGGCTAAGGAAGAAAGAAAAGGGAAGAAGAATGGAGGCTTAGTGGAAATGAAATAACCCTAAGTGAAATATGATGTTAGCTTATATAGTGGAAGGTTTGGGGGTTAAGGGATTTTTATGAACCATGGCTCAAGCCAAAGCTTGAACCTTTCCCCTATGGTCCTTGTGGTTCAAACGGCTAATAGCAAAAAGAGGGGACCAAACTTTTCTTTGGAAACAAGCACATGCGTTAGAAATTGTTCCTACCACATGCGTTAGAAATTGTTGGTGCATGGGGGGACTTGTCTTGTAGTGTATATGTGACCAACACACACCAAAGGGGTATGTGTTGGGTGCTCGGCTAAAAACAACACCACAAGGACCAAATGGTTCAAGTTTTTGAGTCATGGTTCTAGTTATGCTTGGTTAAGTGGTCAAATGTACTAGCTTAACTCTTACATAATTGTAAGAGTCACATGGAAGTGTTTAACTAGTGAAGAGTGCACGAGAGTGACTTCCTCAAGTGTCACTATCTTATGCTTACATGAACACATGCCCTTGTTTTGTATCTTAAAAGTATAAAAGATGCTCTTGGATTTATTTTGAGCTTATGAACTAAATTTTATAAAGAGGGTGCATAGAACGAAATTTGGATGTTATAACACAAAACTAAGGATAGATCGGGTTTACATGCAAAGGTGGTAGGTTTCCGGGTCTCCGTTTGAGATAAAATGATAAAACCGTAAAGCGTACGCGAAAAATGTAAAAATCGCAAACGAAAGTGAACGTGACCTACGTAACAATTTAATATGATAAAGTAATGCATATAACATGTAAACTAATCGAATTCTAAAGCCAAAACGCGTCCAATGATGTTTTTCAGATTTACAAGGGTTAATTTCCCGGTTTTACGTCAAATTCAAATGAAACGGATTAAATTCAAAATAATGATCGGAATGGTTTAAAATATTCACTTGAAATTTGCGGGGTGTGACATGCTTCCCCCGTTAAGAGAGCTTTGTCTACAAAGCTCAAACTGTAGCCTTGGACGTAGGTGCAGGGTTAGCGAAGAGATGTGGATACTTCTTTTGCATTTGGTCTTCGCGCTCCCAAGTAAACTCGAGACCCCGTCTTAAATTCCAACAGACTTTTACAATTAAAATGCGGCTTTTCTTTAGTCGTTTAACTTCTTGATCCATGATTTCAACTGGTTCCTCAATGAAATTAAGCTTGTCATCAATCTGGATTTCATCCAATGGGATAGCTAGTGGTTCATCGGAGAAACACTTCTTCAAATTGGAAATGTGAAAAGTACTATAAACCCGACTTAGTTGCTCTAGGAGTTCAAGTCGGTATGCAATTGTTCCTACTTTAGCAAGGATTTTGAAAGGTCCAATATAACGAGGGTTTAGCTTCCCCCGTTTGCCGAAAAGTATCACCCCTTTCCATGGCGATACTTTCAACATAACCTTATCTCCAACTTGAAATTCCAATGGCTTACATCTCCTATCGGCGTAGCTCTTTTTTCTATCATGTGCCGCTTGAATACGTTTCTTGATTTGGATGATCTTTTCTGTAGTTTCATGAGTAATCTCTGGGCCAGTAAGCTGAGCATCCCCAACCTCAGCCCAACAGACAGGCGATCGACATTTTTGGCCGTATAGTGCTTCAAACGGTGCAGCTTTGATACTCGTATAGTAGTTGTTGTTGTACGAGAATTCCACTAATGGTAGGTGTCTATCCCATCCTTTCCCGAAATCAATCACACATGCACGTAGCATGTCCTCCAACGTTTGGATAGTTCTCTTACTCTGACCATTCGTCTGTGGATGATAAGCCGTACTCATATCCAATTGAGTACCTAGAGCTTTCTGAAGAGACTGCCAGAATTGAGATGTGAACCTGCCGTCACGATCGGAGATGATCGAAACAGGCACTTCATGCCTCGAGACTACTTCTTTTAAGTATTGTCTCATCAATTTCTCCATCGAGTCATCTTTCTTCATTGGTAGAAATGAGCAGATTTGGTGAGGCGGTCGACAATTACCCAAATTGTGTCTTGTCCAGTCGATGTCTTTGGTAATTTAGTTACGAAATCTATTGTAATGTTTTCCCACTTCCATACTAGGATCATAGGTTGAACCAACAAACCAGATGGTTTTTGGCATTTGGCCTTGACTTTGGCACAGGTCAGACACTTACTGACATAGGTGGCAATCTCAGCTTTCATATGTGGCCACCAATACAGTTTCTTCAAGTCTTGGCACATCTTGTCCGATCCATAATGAATCGAATACTTTGACTTATGCGACTCGTGCATAATCAAATTTCTCAAGTCACCAAAACAGGGTATCCAACTTTTATTCTTCAAACACAATGTTCCATCAGCACGGGGCTTCAGCTTCTTAATCATACCACACAAATATTCGGTTCCATAATTCTCTTCCTTTCTCGCCTCAACCTGAGCGTTCAAAATTTGCACGGGAAGGTTCAAACCAATCGTCAAAACCAAAGCTTGAACTCATAGCGGCTTAATCCGTTCTTTTCGGCTCAAAGCAATCAGAATATACATTCGCCTTTACCTGGATTGATAACTAATTTTACTAGTCGTAGTACTCACACCAATCCAACCATTTCGTTGTCTCCATGTTAAAACTCTTCATATATCAAGAATATGTTAAAAGCATCTTATGTTCAGTGTAATAAGCACCTTCGTGACGTAAAAATAATGTCTCCACATTTTGAGAGCAAACACCACCGCTCCAAGTTCTAAGTCATGTGTAGTGTAATTCTTCTCGTGAATCTTGAGTTGACGTGATGCGTAGGCTATTAATTTCTCCCTTTGCATCAGAACTACGCCTAACCCCTTGTGAGAAGCATCATAATAAACCATGAAGTTTTCACTACCTTCGGGTAAAGCCAAGATCGATGCACTACATAATTTCTGCCTCAACGGTTGAAATGAAGCTTTTGCGTTTTCAGTCCAATCGAACATCACGCTCTTCTGAGTCAATTTCGTTATAGGTTTTGCAATCTTTGAGAAACCTTTGATAAATCGTCGGTAATAGCCGACAAGACCTAAAAATTAATGAATTTCTGTCAGAGTCTTGGGCGATGCCAATCCTTGATTGACTCAATCTTAGCTGGGTCCACGTGAATGCCTTCACTATCAATCACATGACCGAGAAATTATACCTTTGACAGCCAAAATTCACACCTTGAAAACTTGGCGTACAATTCTTCCTTCTTAAGCAACTCCAAAATTAACTTAAGACGTTCTGCATGCTCTTCCTCGCTCTTAGAGTAGATCAAGATGTCATCAATAAAAACAATCATGAATTTATCTAAGTAAGGTTTGCACACCAGTTTCATTAAATCCATGAATACGGCCGGTGCGTTTGTCAGTCCAAAAGGCATTACTTAGAACTCGTAGTGGCCATAGCGAGTCCTAAACACCATCTTTGAAATGTCCTCATCACGAACTCTGAGTTGGTGATAACCAGACCTTAAGTCGATCTTTGGGTACACACTTGATCCTTGCAACTGATCAAATAAGTCATCGATTCTTGGAAGTGGATATCGATTCTTCATAGTAAGCTTGTTTAGTTCACGATAATCGATAATCATCCAAAAAGATTCATCTTTCTTTTTGACAAACAAGACCAGGGGTCCCTGGGGTGAGGAACTCGGTCTTACAAATCCTTTGTCAGAAAGTTCTTGTAGTTGAGTAGGCAATTCTTGCAGTTCCGACGGTGCTAATCTATATAGGGCTCGTGCCACTGGAGCAGTACCTGGGACCAAGTCGATTTGGAATTCAACTTGTCGTGTTGGGGGTAATCTAGGAAAATCTTATGGGAAGACCTCTAGAAAGTTTCGTACAGTCGGCACATCCTCAAGCCGCTTCTCCTCCTACTTGTCTTTGGGTTCCTTCTTCATAACTTGTGCCAGCAAAATTAGGCAACCTTTCTTAATATATTTCTGAGTCTTAGTGCATGATATAATGCTCAACTTTGACTTATTTCCCTTTCTATTTCTATCACCTTGAACTATCAAAACTTTATCTCCATAGGGAATCCGCACAATTTTTTCATCACACACGATCACTGCATGATGGTTCGCTAACCAATCCATGCCGATGATGACGTCAAAACTACCAAGTTCTACCGGAATTAGGTCAATATTGAATGGGTGACCTAGCTATCATAACGTATAGCCTCTAAGTACGGTGTTAGTTTCAGAAACTCCCCCGTCGACTAATTCGATAGAATAGCTAATGTCTAAAGTATCAGGGATTATATCAAGTAAGGTATTAAAAGTAGTCGACACAAAACTTTGATCGGCACCCGAATCAAATAATACATAAGCATAATGGTTGTTGAGAAGAAACGTACCCGTGACGATGTTGGAATTGGGGTTCGCGTCTCCTCCACCTAGCACATATGCTTTTCCTCTTGCTTTACCAATCCTATTCTTGTTTCCAGTTTTGTTTCCACGGTTCTGATCTTCCAGCTTTAGGCAATCACTCCTGTAGTGTCCTTGCCTTCCACACTCGAAACAAGTTAAAACTCTATGATTCACTACTTGACCCCTCTAATTGGAAGTAGTGGAATTTATGGCCTTACAGTCCCTGGTCAGATGTCCAACCTTGTTGCACTTCCCACATCTCACAGTGCATGGCCCTTCATGATGAAATTTACACTTGTTGCAGAGAGGTAGTGGTCCATTATACACTCTCCTTTCATTGTTGCCAGCCGTATAGGCTCTTGCCTTCTGACTATGACATTTGGCCTTTTGAATGGTGGTTGCTGACCACGGTTGTCTCTCTGATTGACCTCCAATCTTCTTTTGTTTTCAGCATTTTTCACAGCATAACCTTTCAACTTTTGGTCCATTAAGTTGTTAGCAATCCTAACAGCATCTTGCAGTCTTGTAGGTTCAGCAGCAATTACATTCCCTTGGATGTTATCGGGGAGTCCTCCAATGAATTTCTCAACCCGATCCTCCTCCTCTGGGACCATCTTGGTGCACATCATAGTCAACTCTTGAAATCTCTGAGTATAAGCAGCCAAATCATTGTTCTTCACAGTCAAGTTCCACAGCTCAGATTCCATCTTTTGAATCTCGTTTCTTGGGCAGTACACTTCAGTCATTAGCTTCATGAGCTCTCTCCATGACATGGCAAATGCAGCCTCAGTCCCAATAGTCCTCTTATGTGAGTTCCACCAAGTTAGTGCACTGTTTAACAGTGTGCAAGTAGCATACTTAACTTGGGACTTCTCTGGGCAGTTGCTGATATGGAACACTGTTTCCATCTTCTCAAACCACCTTATCAAT
The DNA here is from genome assembly GCA_026074375.1 of Tanacetum coccineum. Taxonomy (NCBI): domain Eukaryota; kingdom Viridiplantae; phylum Streptophyta; class Magnoliopsida; order Asterales; family Asteraceae; genus Tanacetum; species Tanacetum coccineum. Next base: position 51,331 of record BQNB010007491.1, read on the forward strand.
CCGACAACTCCTTCTGTTCCCTTAAAGTTGAGTGGTTGACACTTCATGAAGTCCTGATATGTGCATTCTCTAGCAACAGGTCTATCACCTCTACCATTCTCGTTTGGATTTCCATTTCCACCATTTCCATTCTCACCATTTCCATTCTCACCATCTCTATTACCGCCATTTCCATTATCGCCGTCACTGCCATTCTGGCTTTGATTCTCAGCCTCGAGAGCATTGGCGGCACGGGTCGCCTCATGAGCAGCCAACGCTTCTTCCACACGTCGGTTAACGAGTTCTTCGATTGCTTCAGGGGTCATACCAGAGCGAGTGATAGTCATCTTTATGTCACAAGACATAAAGCCACCGTGCCCCCCCCCCCCCCCGCCCTCCAGTCAGATTTGATATGTGATATAGCCATTTTAAATGTAAATAGGGTTTATATAGATAATACTAATAGAACATGTTTTACACAGAACAAGTAATAACAATTATAGATGACAACGCGAGAGAATCCAAAACACGTTTTTATTTCACGAATAAAAAGAATTATTTCGGGGGTTACAACCAACCCAAATAGGTACAACGATTTACGATTATTTATACTGCCAACATCTAGACTACATCAGTATAATGTCCTAACATCTTCATGGTTTATACTAGTATAAGTGCGAAAAACACAAAAATTGTCTCAACATACGACTCCAACCTCCTAAGTCTCCTCCGAGTATGATCACGATCCCTACGAACCTGACAAAACACCTCATGTGAAAGTGCCATGTGCCAACGAATACTGTCAATCTGATCTCTCTCTATACTCAACATAGCTCGAACCTTTAGGTACTCCAGTCTCAAACTCCCAATCTTCTTAACCAAACTAGCTCGCTCTCCACTAGCTACTATCTGACTAGTCTCCAACTGTCTCTGAGTGGTCTTAATCTTAGAAATCCTATTAATATGAACCTCTGACATGTAGTGAACTACATCATAAATAGTATCCTCAAGATCAGGTATACCTCCTCTAGAAGACTCAGAACTATCACCAATAGCCAATGGATCTACAACGATCTCTCTCGTGTCTGCCGCACTAGCCTCTATCTCAAACTCCTCATCATCCTCCCTAACATCATTAGCAGCAATCATAAATCCCATACCTACACTATCATCAAGGTGAGCTACAACTCCCTCACTAATACCTATATCTGCAACAGCCTTTGCATCAGCAGTATCCACCTCCATATGCTCCTCTTCACTATCCTCTAGTGAGTATGAATCTCTAAACCTCTTGTGAGGGTGGTATAAAGGAATCAGCAGAAGTAGGGGTATCGACCTCGAAAATGAGTAGGTGATGGTACTGAAGAGTAGGGACCTACATCTCTTGCAAGATGGGCAAGAAGAAGGTGAAGATGAATCTAATGACCTCTCAGAAGATGAACCTAAGGATGACTTTGATGTAGTCGGTGGGTAAAGGTAGACAATTGTGTAGACCTCCAACGTCTAAAAGCCTCACTATGTTGTGGAGTCCTAGCAAGTGATCGATGAACAAACCTCTGTGGTGTAGATGAATCAGCATCGGTGGTGTCTGGTGGTGTATGTCCGGATAAGGAATGATCTGAAGGTGCTGATGACATCAAATAATGTCTATTTTATAGCATCATTTATTCCAAATAAAATACCCATTTTAAATAATTATTGCAAAGAATTGGTACTTAATTGCATATATTTGTTATATGCAGTAATTATGGAGCATATTGTGAAGTTTATATAAAAGGCACGCATTTTGGAGCATAAATGAAGAGTTCAAGAATTTCTACTAATTCTGACATCCTATACGACGTATCATTCTAGAAGCATACGCTGTATCCAAGACTTGATGAACTAAAAGACCATTGCCTGACTTTGAAGAAAACACCGTATTCGCATCAACGATACGACATATATAACACTTTGGTCAACGAAGAAGAACGAACAGGTTTTACCTCAATACGCCGTATCCAGCAAAGAAGATACGACGTATCTGTGCCGGCACTTCACAGATAACCACAGTCAATAGTCAAAGATCATGCATTTAATGCGGTCAATAATCAGTGATCTTACAATTAATGAAAATCGTGGTCATGAAATCCCTATATGGAAAGTTGAATGCACTTAATGATGATTGATGCAAATTACACGCAGAATTAATGACAATTTATGGTCATTAATGATAAATGGTCAACATTCATAATAACCAGGGAAAACTCCATCAATACGCTTGTATTGTCTGCATGAATACGGGTATTGACCAATTTCCTAGTCGCTAGAAATACAAGACACCTAACTTAGTTTTAGGTGTGCAAGAAATCCCTTAAACCACCAAAGTCGATTTCTCAGATGTATAGAGAGCCAAGAAGGTCAGAAATGAGCCTCAAGATCATAGGAAAACTCTTGTAATTTTTTTTTCTTCCACACGAACCGAATTTACACATTCGATTGAGGTTCTTTATTTAATCGTTCATATATAAAACCGTGTGTATTTTTGCAATGACTATTGGCTGATACCTTTAGGTATTAGCCATGTTTATGAAGATTTAATGTTTGGTTTGTTTATTCCGATTGCTTAATTTATCGTGATGTTTAATTATGTTTTTTCTCCTCAATACTTGTTTTATGGGCTTGTTACATGGACCTATCATTCAACTGGGTTTCTAGTGAGACTTAACAGTAATCTAGTGTCGGATAGATTCACATTGTTGTGTTCTATTTGCTCCGGACCAATAGGTCACAAATGAACCTTGTTATTTTACCCTTTGATTATGAGCTTAGTTGGACCGGCAAGAGACCCGATAATTGTTCAACTAGTATTGTTCTTAAGTAATTGGTAATTGATTTTGGTGGTGGACTACTAGTGTATAAAACAACATCAAGCAATAATTGGGTAAAGTCCTGACGGGCTAGGGTATTAACAGGATCACCATTGCTTTAATTCCCTATGATAGATTATAATAAGACTATTAGATGCTTTATACCGGCACGTTTGTTGTGACAAGATTTTTGTGTCTAGGGATTAGGATGAAAGTACCCGACCTAAGTATTTAAGAATGATATGCCGCTTTCGAGATAGATTTCATTGCACTAATAAACAAACCTGCGTTTTATCGGATTATTCATGGTTGATATGTTTTCCTTATATTAGTATTTGACCGCTTCTCTATCGTTTGTTAATCTTCTTGTGTGTGTTTATTGCTTTACTTGTCATCAAAACCTTAGCTTAGATACCCAAACTTGTGCCAGTCTCTTAGGGTGAACCCCCTTATCATTAGCTTAGGATTTGCATAAATTAGATAACTAAAATACTGATAAATTAGATATTAACGCTCTCTCTCTTAGTGATCCACACCCTACTTACCAACGAAGCTACATCTTGACCGGGTACACTGCCCGTTAAAGTGTTGTTTTTAGGTTAAGTAGGCAAAATATAAATAGTAAAACTTGATACATAAAATAACACCTACACAACGACACATCAAGGTTTTTGGCGCCGCCACCGGGGATTGAAGCTGTTTAATTCTTATTTATTAGTGTTTTAGTTTAGTTTAAATTGCATAATTGTGTGTCTGTTTGTGTGTTTAATTTCCTGCATTGTATATTTTGCATATTGTGTGTTTGTGTGCATTGTTACAGCCTGCTGTAACTTCTGAGTCGAATACTCAATACGGCGTATTCATCTTCTTGGATACGGCGTATATTTTTTTCAAACCAATACAGCGTATTCGACTCTATCATCAATACGGCGTATTCAGTTTACTGAATACGGTGTATTAGGCTATTTGACAGATTTCTTTCCAAGCAAATTTTTTTACAGTTTAAAATGGACGACCCCAACATTACTATGGAGGAATACATAAGGCTCGAGGAAGAAAAAGCTCGAAGACGTGGGAAAGTGTTTAACTAGGAAACTGCTAAGTATGGTAGAATCTGGTACGATGAAGACGTTCACGATCTCAGATCTGTTGAAAGCGAATTCCCAGCTATAATCTTCAATGATAATTTGACATCAAATGAAACACTCTCTTGTGAACCCACTGTAAGTTCTCTTAACGATAATGAAATTGACTTTAGATATCGTTTGACGAATCTTGACGATAAGATTTACACAATAGTTATTGACGAAAATTCCATTTTTCTATAATAAAATAAATTCTGTCAACAATTTGGGAAAAGGATTCTGAAAATGATAATGGAAAAACGTCAATATGCTTCGTTTCCGTCAAGCGAGCCCTTGAGATTAGTTTATTTTAATGATTTAGACCTCTTTAAAGATTTTGAGAATGAATTTCCAGCCATTGTTTACAATGACGCTCTAACGTCTAAATCAGATCTCTTAACTGAACCTACTATAAGTACTAGACATATCGATGAATTTGATTAGAAAGATGAAACATCATTGTCCGAATGTGATAAAAAGGAACAAAACGTTTTATACTTTAATGATTTACTTCCTTTTAACATAATTTATCCTAATGATTTAAAATCGGATACGGACAATGATAATGATAAAATCGATATTGAGCAACCTTCGGGGGATATGTCTGTCATACCATCACCTAATGTAATAAATGTTGATACACAAGGGTCAAATAAGCTTTTGGAAACAAGTCATGATACATCTATTAATTTTTTCAAAACTAGAATTTTTATCAAGGAATTAAATGTTAATATCATGACTTGGAATCATCTTAACAAAGGGATGTCATTCATTTTCCTAATCAAGAATTTGTATGTGCCATTTGGCATCCCGTTCGACCCCAAATTGTTTTATAAGACGTATTCATTAAATGAATACTACGTATACAGGTATCAATACAACGTTGGTGGAGTATTTATAAATCTAGAAATCTCAAAGTGTTGGAGTCTTGAAATCTCAAGACGGCTGTTCAACACACTTTTTGCTCACACACTCAAAATGGAGAATCATCTGGAGCAAACTATCAGGGGAGTTTCCTCGTTCTAATTCTTTTTCCAATATTTAACTGTTTTATCTACACAACGAGGACGTTGTATAACTTAAGTGGAGGGATGGAGAATTAGAACGTACTTGTCCTTATTTTTACAAATAAAATGCTACATGCTTAAAAATGGATCAAATTAATTTTTCTAGCATGCTTTTTGTGAAAAATCACTAGTTACATTACCTAGCACAGTATTACCCTTATTGTCTATTTGTAAGAATTAAGCCTATCCGTTTCCAATTTCTTACTTAAAATTCCACAAAAAATATGAGTGTGCCGAGGATGTAGTGGACTTTAGAACTTGGCCTGGTATATCACTTAAGACCTCAATGATAAGTACTATGGACTTAGATGGAGTAACATGCTTAACTGGTAAATTTCTAGGATTAAACCAAAAAGCCTACATGTCGTAATACTAACTAACTACACTGGTTAGTTAACCCCCGTGTAACCTTTTTGCTTACTCTCATTTTTAGAGTAAAGATACCCCTAGAACAACCTGCTGAGCCATTCCTTTCTTTTTCTACACTAATTAAAAATTGTTTTGTTTCACCTTTACACCTTAGCCTACCGTGTAGATTAAAGCCTATTTTAATCAATGTTGCTAGTTGCTTTCGTGTAAAGTTTTGTAGTTCCTGCGTCAAAGTGAAATTTCTCTATCTATGTAATGGTAGGGAAAATTGCACAATGCAATGGGAATGTTTGTAGCTCATGTGTTTTTGCTACTTTCACAATTATGTATTATGTCCGAAAGAAGAAAAGTTCAAGAGAAAATTAGCCGGATAAATGATGATTATGAAGACGGTAAAATTACACCGAGATTTATAATGTATTGTTGAAAAAAAAGAGAAAAAAAAAATGAAAAAAAACGGATTCGGAAGGGCTTATAAGGTTTTACTAGCTTGTTTTTAAACAATCTAGAGCTTGTAGACAAAGCTCTAAAGAGCATTTATGTCCTTGTTTTAGCAAAGGACTTTGTAAGTTTTCATTTTCAACTTTATAGCTTTATCTTGTTTCAACTTATTTTAACTACTTATTTATGCTTATTTCTGTTTAATGTTGCTTATTATGCTCCATTGTTGCTTAATGAATTCATTTTATAGCTTAGATATCATTTAGTTATGTTTTGAGTTAAAACTGCCATTAAATAACTTAAAACTGCTTATTCTTATTTGCTTATTTTCAGTGCTATCTTTGTGTTCTAATTGCTTATTTGTCCTTATTTTACCTTATGCTTAATCTGTTTTTAGTTTTTATAAGTTTTCTAAGTCTGAAAATAAGTTTTATGTTTTTTAAAGGGGTGTTTGGGTCAAGCAGCATTAACTTAGGTTAATGCTGTTTGAGCTCACTTTGGTTCTCTATCCAACTTTGTCAAGCTCTTTTAAGTTGTTTAAGATCAGTTTCCAAAAGTTTTTAAGGGTTAAAACTTATTTTCAAAGTTTTTTTTATCTGTGTCTTGAATCTGTGGTTTGAAGCTTTTGAAATCAGCTTATATGCTAAGCTTCTTATAAGCTGCATATTAGTATTGGTTTTTCCTTCATTTTGATTTCTATATGCATTAGATTAGAAGTCATAAGCATTGCAGTTGTCATTTGGAATGTTAAGTTCAAAACTGTCATATTTAAGTTTTTAGTTTTAAAAGTTTGAACACCTCTTTTCAATCTCAAATTTAGAGTAGTTAAAGTTAGTGTTAGAGTCTGAAAATCATTGCATAAGCTTATTGTAGTATAAGCTCAATCTGTTTGAGCTTATTTTGGAGTTTAGATTTCATTTACTAGCTTAAATTTAGGGCTGCAAGTAACCATTTATCTTTGAAAAAGCCAAAAACAAGTTTGTAGTCTGTCATTGTCATGGTCCTTTTCTAGCTTATTTCTTTAGTGTGTTTGCTTTAATTTTGCTTATATGTGTTCTTGGAGTCTTAAACTCAATCTGTTTTCACTTTTCAGCTTATTTCAAATGCTTAATTGTTCTTTAGCTTAGCTTAAAGTTTGGCAAAAATCTTTCTAAACTGTCTTTTTTTAGTCTCCTGTCTTATTGTTTTTTGTAGTGCTTATCAGCTTAATGTGTTTGCTTATTTGTAGTTTTAAGTGCTTATAGGGAATATTAGTCTATTTGTTTTCAGCTTATTAGTGTCCTAGTTGCTTATTCAGTCCTGATAAGCCAAACAGTTTTTCCATAGTGTCTCTTAAGTCCTTTTTTTATCATCTGTTTTGATATCTTTTAAACTGCTTTTCAGTTTCCTTTGTTTGCTTATTTTTTGTCCCAAGTGCTTATTAGGTTAAAGTATTGATCTGTTTCAGCTTATTTTTGTCTCTAATAGCTTTTTGAGTCCTTAAGCCCAATTAGTTTTAGCTAGTTTTGTCAAAGCTTAAAAAAGGCTAAACTGTCATTTTAATCTGCTTATTTCTAGCTTATTTTTAAGTTTTATTAAAAGTTCTTTTTTTAAAGTTTGTTATTTCTGCTTATAATTTAACTTTTTCCAAAAAGAAAAAAAAATATATTTTGTAAAAAGGTAAGGTCCAGGACTTGAACCTGCGACCCTCCCTTCACACACACACATACTTAACACTGCGCCCTTGGGACTTTTTCGTTAACACTCCATACCACTTTCCTTTTAACCCATCTTTGCAGTTTAAGCCTTTCAGCCTGTTTAGCTTATTTACAGCTTATTCCAATAAGCTGTTGGACCTATTTTATTTTTCTTAGGATTAGATTAGTTCAAAGTATTTTTCCTTAATTTTTTGGATTTTTATAAATTAGTTTAATATTCTTTATAATATTTTTAGATTAAATCTGTTTTTAATTCATAAAAAATAAAATAAAAGTAAAAAAAGTATAATTCTTTTTTCTAAAATTATTTTTTATCATTTAGGACTGTTAGAAATTAAATTTGCATTTTTAGGGTTAAAATTTGATAATTTAAGTTTTTAAGTCGCGTTTTTAGATTCCCGTTATCGTTTTTTAGTTTAAATCTTTAATTGCTTTAATTGTTGCTTGCCTTTATTTGTTTTTTGCATTAGTAGAAATAGAATCAAAGCCAAATCTTTGATCATTCAAATCGCGCGATCACAAACTTAACCACGATTCTCCATTCACACTTCGTTGGGACTACGACCCGGGAGGTTTTGAACTTTACTTTGGTTAAAAGTAACTTTCTAAAAACCTTACGGAATTTGATATTTTAGTTATTAGTTATATATATATATATTTATCATACTTACTACTTAACCCCCCTTCCTTCCCTTCCCCCCTCCCCTTCTGACCTTTTCGCCTCCACCCTACCCCCCCCTCACCCCCACACAAAACATAATAACTCTCCCTTCCCCCCCCCCCCTTCCCCCTCCCCTCTCACCCTTTACCCCTCACCCGCGCACCCTCCCCCCCCACTCTCCTCCCCTCTAAGTTATGTGTCATAGTTTTTGAAACCCCCCCCCTCCCCGCTCTTCCCGCCCCCCCCCCCCCCTCTCCACTGACGCCTATAACTCTATAAAATGAAATTTTTATAGACCTGACATGTTATTAATATACTCTCTGTCCCACTCGTCCGACCGCCAACCCCGTGCGTCCTGTATCTCAACACCTAATCCACATTAAATTTTTCAGATTTTTTAATAGTCTCTCAATCAAGTTTTAAAGTTAGGTGTATTTTTTTTTCAAGTGCGATGCTTGCCGAGAGAGATGTATGTATGATGAAAAATATGATATGGCAAAATGATTGTATAAAAATAATTTTGGCAATATGGTATTTTTTAATTGTACTTATATCTATTTTATATATATATATTATATATATTATATATATATATATAGTATTATTATTAGATTTATTTGTATAACCAAGGTAAGAACACCGTTGGTAGGATACATACTGGTTTATAGACCCAAATAAGACCTAGTATTATGCTACCCGGTTTTGGTGTTCTATAACTTTGGCTCTGGAGGGATACCCTATTGTCACAACCCACAAAAACATGGATAGACTGGTGAGGAAAACACGTGTCTGGAGGTGTGACATCATAATATACATCACACAAGATTAAGTAAACGACCTCTATATGGACGTTTGATAAAACATAACTCGTTGCTTTGATTAAAAATAAAATAAGTTTTACAATATTCTTAACATAATTGAAATAGTTTTAACGAAAGCTTAAGACAAATGCAGCAGAACCATAACATGTTTTTAAGACAACGAGTATTGAAAATTTTAAAGATAAATATTCTTGAAAGATGCCCGGCAATGCATGCAACATAAATTAGCACCTCAAGAATGATCAAGCTAAGCACCTAAGAAAACATGCTTAAAATAATCAACATAAAGTTGGTGAATTCATAGGTTTGAATTTAGTATTAAAAAGTGGACCACAAGTTCACAGTACACATGTGACATTTATAACAGATACAACTTCACATAAAAGTATTTACTGTTGCGCTAAGCTCATGACACCGAGGCTCAATTCAAAGAAGCATATTATATGCCAATCAAGAACTTAACTGCACTAGAGGTATCTGACCAAGATCACCTGGTGAAATCCGACATGGTATATATCCATTTGTTCGTGTCTCCCGAATCTAGTAAGCGCTACTTACCCGGATATGGATAATTAGTCCCGATAGATCTATTTACAATATTCGCGCTCACTTAACCAGTACAGTTAGTTAAGAAATTAACGGTTCATGATAGTTTGGGCATTAGTGTTCTATTCGCAACTTAGGCAACACGTAAAGTAACTGTGTCCATGGTTTAAAACCAAGCAATGTTCTCACCCCAAAGTAGTTAAGTAGAAATAGTAAAACATGGGGCTATGAACTCACCTTTAGCAAATGGTGAGATAAATATCAATGAAGAGATATAATGCCAAGAGGTCCTACTTGCGACCTAAATCAATGGCGCGTCTTAGAAAGACAAAAAGTATACGAAACTTGTACGAATCGTTATAAGAGAAAAAGTCATCCATGCGTGTTTGTGCTTTAGCTTAATTAACAAAACGTGACTAAATAAAATTATAGAGTTTTTCGTTAAGTTTCGGCGTTTAACCGAAAGTTGCCATTTTTAGTAAGTTTCTATTTTAGGAAAGTTTTTAGTTTCGAGACGTTAATACCATCCTCTAAATTTGCTAAATCCATATTTCCATAAACGCACTAGAGAAACCTAAACGTTTAACTTCCATGCCTATCTTGTTAATATTCACTAACTTACTATTTTTAGTAACCTTAACGCTTTCCCTAATATATGTTAACTACGTTTCTAATGATACTAATCAATATATATGTGATACTATATGTTTCGCTAGTGTTTTAAAAGCTTAAATCGTCCCGAAAGCGTTAGAAAACTCATTTTACTATTCATATCAGCACCTTTGTTAATTATTTTGCCAAAAAATGTTACAAGTTTCATTTGGCTATAACTTAGCCGTTTTAAGTCCAATTTTAGTGTATAATATATGAAAATATATCTACTCGGAACGAGCTCTCCAAAAACTACCTTTACGCCTAATAAAAACATTCCTAAGTCGACCAAAACCTCAAAACAATTTCGGATCAGCAACTGTGTATTTCACAAACGCTTTCAAAAATCACACCAAACATCACAATAGTGTCTAATCTATCTTAATCTCCATTCACAACTAATCCACAACAAAACCACACCTAAAACTAACTTAATCCCTTTATTTTTTTTGTTGCAACTCACTTTTCAACTCACCTCACCAAGATCATAAGGTCATAAACATGTTACTTTTATTTTTATAAAAGATGTCAAGATGTTATTTCATTTCTTTTAGAAAAATTAACACAAACACCATAGGACTTTATAGATCTATGCAAGAACATAAGTAAATAATGAATGAAAGTAGAAATGAAAGCATAAGTTTCAAAGTAAGCTTACAAAATGAAGAACAAGCTTAAGAAGTATAAGAGAAGATGATGGAAGACTTGGATCTTGAAAAACCCCAAATAATAACCAAACCTTAATTTCTAGATCTTGAAATAAACCCTTGAGTCAATGAACCGATACTTGTAATCACTCTAAATAACCTTAGATATGAACCTAGTATGCTTGGATCTTGCAATAAATCAAAGAAACTCAAACCCTAATAAGGGGTGTTTGTTGCCGTGAGCTAAGAGAAGAAAAGAAGGAGAGAAAGAAATTTTTGAGGCTATGAAATCAAGAGTGAAGCCCTAAGTTGGTATAATGTGATATTTATAGGACCATGGTAGGGTTTTATGGTATGTCTTGTAGTTTATATGTGACCAACACACTCCAAAAGTGCGTGTGTGTGCTTCCTCGGCCAAAATCACCCACAAGGACCAAATGGTTCATTTTTTGAGTCATGGTTCAATATTTAGGCTTAGATTTGATTTTTGGTGAGTCAAAGTGGAAGAGATCACATGCAATAGTCTTGCATGGTTCCTTGTGCATGGTAATGACTCCATGAGAAGTCACTATCTTCTCCTTACATGTACACATGCATAATAAAACAAGAAAGATACCTTTGATTTAATTTCAAGACTTATGGTTTCTTTTGTTTGGTTTAGGCATCCGAATTTAACAAGAGGGGGGGACATGAACGAAATTTTCGACTTATAAACACGAGATGAACGCTAACTAAAGTTTACACGAAAAGATTTCAGGATTTCGGGGTTCCGTTTGATCAAAAACGCGAAAAACATAAATTATACGCTAAAACGTAAAAATAAGTATCGGAAGTGATCGTAAACTACGAAAAACTTATAAAAGATAAAATAATGCATATAATATCTAGACTAGTCAAAATTCGAAGTCGGATCGCGTCCGATGACGTTTTTCAGATTTACGCTGGTTAACTTCCCGGTAAATTGCCAGATACAAACGTAACGTATAAAAGTAAAAAATAATGATCGGAAAAGTTTAAAATATTGACCTGAAATTTATAGGGTGTGACAAATCAAGACGTTTGTGTATATAGTTGTGTCTTTATCATGGTAACGGTCGAGAAAAGTGTCTAGCAACTTGTGCCTTATTTGTTTTGGACTTAGTCTATTTGTTTTGTAAATTTTTGTTTAACAAAAATTTATTTCCATTTCCTAGTCATTAACCTTGGGTTTTACTCGAACGAGGATGTGATTGAGTCATGCATGTCTATTCTGCTGTTACGGCCATGTATGCGTGATTCAACTGCCTTGTTGGTTTATTACTTTTGGTGAAAGTTAGAAGATCCATACCCTATATCATTCTTCATCCTAACCCTTGGTTAAACTCGAATGAGGATGTGATCGAACACACATGTCTATTCCATCGTTGCGGCCATATATGTGTGATTCAGCTGCCTTGTTGGTGTGGTACTTTTGGTGAAAGATTGTTAGAATGATCAACCCTAAGCCTTATAATAAAATCCCATTTTACCTTTATAAACTTGGTACTCCTTAGCTCTAGTGGTGGAGATGTGTATCCTTTCCAATCCTATGACAGAATACTCGTCACGACCGATGATGATGTCAACACCCGATGCTGTGAGGTGGGTGACGCAGTCAGCCAAGCACGACGACTGCTTTGGTCATATGTCTAAAGGGTTGAACACACCAAGGGGTTGTTTGTTAGTGTTGTTTAGTTTTTGCACTGTCGAAAAGCCGGGACAGCCGAGGGGCTGTCGGGGTTGGGTTATAACACAAAGGGGCGTTTGGTTCTTGTGGTTATCACCGAATATAGGGTGCGTTTGGCTTAACAGCCACGCACAAGGGTGCGTTTGGCTGTCCGGGTCGGGTGCGTGAGTTTGTTGGCGGAGACAGCCTGGGGAACACAAGCCGGGACAAGGGCGTGAGATTGTGGTTTTTTTTGGTGTAACAGCCGGAGGCTGATGAGTTTTGGCGCGCTGCGAAAACAGCCGGGGTGCGTCGCGTTTGAGTGTGTTGTCACCGAAATAAAGTGAGTTTAAATTAACACAAATATATATATATATTTGTTTCATGTATTTTAATTGAGAAATTTATATGTGTTGAGACAATAATAACTTGCGCGGCTAAGTAAAACACGAATAAAATTTAACACGGAATTTATATAAGTTAAAAGAGATATTGGATATATCTGAGACGAGAGTTGGACCAAAAATGGACCTTGACACCTTTTATACCGAATAATAAATATCAAAAATCGAAACATAAGATTCGGGAATCGAGATGTTGATAAATTATATTTTGATTTACAAAATATAACAAATTATAATTATACGGATGTTTTGATATAAAAAACGGACTTTTAATTCAAATACCGAAGAAACAGAGGTGGTAAACGAATATACACTTTAGTGGGAAAATATGTTATTTTTAATATATATTAAAAATGACAGATTTATTAATTAAACGATTCGAGCATTTTCGAGTCCGTTTCAGCCTTCCGGCGAAACACGAAAGTTGTTCGTAATGACGTTTTACTTTACCGCGAGGATTGTCTGCTTTAAAAGTTGAGATATAGCGGGTCAAAACTAAAGGTCGGTTAATATATTATTTAAATTAATAGTTTTAAGATCATTATTCGGTTCTAAAGACGGAAGGTCCCAAAAATAGAAACTTTCTTAAAGTATTAGAGAGAAGTTATATTGGACAAAAATAGTATATATACATAAAATATACTCAGGAGGTTAAGGTTTAAAGACGGCAAGTGGAATTCTCACTCACAATGTAATATATGACTGCATACATAGAAAAATATGTATGATTTCGTGGTAACGATGTACGAGCATCGTTGATCTGTATTTAATAACGTGAATAATAATCGAGCAGACATAATGTATAGGTCGTGGTCGAATCGATCAGATTCAGTATGTTGATTTAATTGGATTAATTGATAGTGGTCTTTAAATCAATGTATCATAGCCTCGCTTTTCAATCGTTTGAATGTTTTTATAACCCGCGAGGGGGATAACATGCTTTTCTAAAGATTCTTATACTTACTCAGTTATCTTATAACAATGTGATTGTTTTAAGGATTTTTGAACAAGTGAGTTTTATAGCCCCATGTTTTACTGGTTTACATAATTTTTTTTGGGGTGAGAACAGCTATTTAACAAATGCAATTTACAGGATAGTTTACAATTGGTTACATACTTATTTGCATGCTCGCTAGTGAATCATAATTTGACTTCCATTTTTGGTCAAAATGCATACTTTACATTTGAAATGATTCGGATTAGCTTAGGCTGGATTGAACTTGATATTTATACATTACTGCCCGTGTTCTTGGATGGGACACTTGGTAACGGGGAGTACAATTTTAATAGCGCAAAATATGTATCACATGCCCCAAATTTAGGTACAAACAAGTCTACGTCCACAGCGTCATGACTGGTAAATCATTGAGGGTGACGCGAATGTTATGAAATAGATCTAACCGATGTGGATCCCCTGGATCGGGTGATTACGATCAACTTGGGTAAACCGAACATTCATAGAGCTATTCGGGATTGAGACTAACCCCCGTTCGGGTGATTAGTCTACCACCAGTAAACGAACGTTATGACATGTCGGATCATTTGTTAGGACAACAGGGCCCCCCGACACATACATACTTGGTATATTTTGGTGACATTACAGTCTGTCCATCATTTTTATAAATCTTTGGATAAGATTGGTACTTATGGCGGCATAAAATTGTTTATGCATTCCTTTATTAAATCTTATTGGGGATTTTTAACATAGTCTGTGATATACAGAGGCTTACATTTAATATTTAAACTTAATTCTGTGAACACACCAACTTTAATGTTGACACATTTTAAGCATAGTTTTTTTCGCAGGTGAATTAGAATGCTTGGACTAATTGATGTGCATTGGAGTCTGTACAATCAAGCTGTTTCAATTGTGATGCGAAATTATGGGACAAAATGGTATTATTACATTCCAGATTTTTATTAAATCAACAAATGTTATTATTAACGACACCTAGAGGCCGTTCTCATTGTATCTATTCTGTGTATGTAGTACGAAGTAACACCCCATTATGTAATTTCCGCAGCGTTTGTAAGTTGAATTTTTTTGGGGGTGTTACAGATTGGTATCAGAGCAATGGTTATAGAGAACTAGGTTGCATATTTTTACCCTAGACTATAACCGTTTTCACAAATAATTGCATCACAACAAACATTTTCAAAGTGCATACTCACTACTTGCTTATGTGCTTACATTACGTGTTGCATTAAGTGCTTACGTGGCATACATATATGTAAGATATATGTTTGCATTTCCCTTCGCGTATATCGTACGCTTATTTATATAAGAGTTATTATATAAATACCAGAATATTTTTAAGACATTGTGGGTTGCACAATGGTCTCAATTATACCTCAGACATTGTAAGTTAAACAATGGCCTCTAAGGATATTATTTTTCTTCATAGCTTTATACTATATGGTATTACGCGGAGACCGTCATAATTTTGTTTACATGGAATTATGTATGAATCTAAGTATTACAAGTCTTGTATAGGCGGGACTTGTAATATGAGGATCGATATGATAATTGCTATGTTAACAAAGCCCGTCACAGTTCTGTTTACACGGGATTGTGTATGAATCTAAGTATTGCAAGTCTTGTATAGGCGGGACTTGTAATAGGAGGATTGATATGGTAATCGCTATGTTGACTCGTTCATAGAGATTTTTACCTTGTTTACTCTAACCGAGTATTCATTAATTATCTTGAACTCTATTTGATCTCGCCTGGCAGTTTTTACTCCCAGCTTCCAAAGACGAGTTTTAAATCACTCGTCCAATACTCAGTAGAACACATGCATCGTCATGTCAACTACCTTGAAGGTTATGAGAGTACGCGTATTGCACCGGGAATTATTAAGTAGGATGATTTATAATCTGTTTATTTAAAAGGATTGGGACGCCTCTTCAGTTAAATAAATAAATTATAAATCACCGAACCATAAGTTTATCATTTCTTACTTACATAAATTTGGACGCTTCTTTATGTAAATAAGAAATTATAAATGAGTGGGCTTAATGGTATCCGATATGACACGAGTATAAACCTGAAATCGATAATCATCAGAATCCGTTAAAAAGGTTTGGAAGCACAATAGTGTCTTGCCACTCCGCATAAATCTTAAGGCCTCATTTGGAGCTACCTTATCTCATTCTCTAATTAGTTACGTATGACATTGCAATCCTCAAGCACGGAACTGTCTGTGGAGCTAACAGACTGAGTGCAATATCCCGTCACCATTTGTTATAGTATTGACGTTATAGTCGCTACTGTTGGGTCCTGGAGCGGTCCCGACTGATACAACTTTATCCAATAGGTTATGCAACTCCCCTTAAACGAGATAAACACCTATCGACGAAACAGATAGTTGGACTATTCATTTCGGGCCACTAGTAAGAAGACTTAGGTCGCGATACATCCTAGTACTGCCAAGAACTGGCAGTTGAGCGTGCTTGAGTGAGAGTAGCACTGGTTTGGGTGACCTGCGGGAAGTCCCAAGCAAGGAACACAAAAGCAAAGCGGTGAGCATGAGGGCAAAGCAGACAATATTGTGGTCTGAGTAAGCGGGATGTTCGAGTGAGAGCGATACCAGTGGTGTTAATATCAATCATAAAACTTGTGACGATATTTTTCTAAAATATCTACCTTGATGGATTATATATCCTGGTCAACTTAGCCAAACTTTTGGTATGTTGAGAAGTGTCGAAACATCTAATCTTGCTGAAGAAAGTTATCATCGTCTTGCTTAGAAACGGTTTATCAGATTTTAAACCTTTTCTCGGTCACACAATCGGATAACACAAATTTAATCTCGGGACGAGATTTCTTTAAGGGGTAGGTACTGTAACATCCGAGAATTTTCGAATTTAGAATGACGATGTCAATCTTTGACTTTTTGGGTCTGACTTGACTTATAAGAACGATCATCTAAATCACGTTTTCACGACTCGGACTCTAAAGCAATTCGATGTGAAACGACATTCCTGACAACTTTTCAGTTTTGCCCGAGACCTGGAAACGAGCCGAAAAGGGCTAAAACAGCACCGCAAACATTTTTCGAACAATATACAACGCGGACACACAAAAACAATTAAATTTGTTTTTAATTATCAGTATTTATTTAATAAAAATATTAAATAAATTAGTCATCATTTTAATTAAAAGCGTTGCCAATAAACCCTCAACTATTAAACATTTTACATTTAGTTTTAAAAGTTTTATATAAATATAAAATTTATTTATATTTTTCATTTCCATCTCTAAAATAACACATACACCTCAAACTTCCTCCTCTCTTCTCCAAAATATCCGGCCACCGCCCCGCCACCGGCGCCGGATTCCGACCACCACCACTCTACCGCCGCCGGAAAACTTTTTCGGCGGGATTTTCCGATCAAAACCAAAAATGGTCCTCACGACCGGATCTACCCGACCCACTACCTCACTCGCCTCCACTCGCCACCACCATCACCCGCTGTCGCCACGCCACGCCACCGCCATCATCATCATCTTGACATCATCATCATAATCATCACCACCACCGACGCACCAACACCACCACCTTCGTCCGGGTTTAAAACCACCACCATGGTGCATTTTGTTTGGGTTACTATAATCATTTAGGGTGCGTCCGGTTGGTGGTAAGCACCAAAGAGTGCGTCGGGTTGTGGGTTAACACACACCGGGTGCGTGGGTTACGGGTAACAGCCGGGTATAGGGGGGAGGGAGTCGGGGTTGGGTTTTGTACCATGAGGGTGTGTTTGTTATATGCAGTTTATACCAAATAGGGTACGTTCGGGTTGGGACTTTTGCACCAAAAGGGTGCGTTTTGGGTTTATAAAAAAACCGAACAGGGTGCTGTTGGTTTTCAGTCACCCAGAAATGGTGTGTTTGGTTTTTTTTTTAAAGAAGCACCAAGGGTGCGTAGGGTTTATAAAACCACCAGCGAGGGTGTGTTTTGGTTCGGATTAAGCACAACTAGGGCGCGTTTGTTTCGCGGGTCAGCCGCTATAGGGTGCCTTGGGTTTGTGTCTTCAGCCGGGTAGGATTGACTCAAAAAGGGGTGTGGTCGGGTTGGGTTTTGCGCCACCGCGGGCGTGTTTGAGTGGCAGTCAACCCGCATAGGGTGCGTGTGGTTTAACTAAACGTGTAGGGTGTTTTGATTGTGGTTCGCAGCTGTGCACAAGGGGCGTTTGGTATATTGTTTCGCGGGACGGGTGGGTTAGGCTGTGGGACAGCCGGGGACAGCCGAGGGGTGGGGGGTATGAGTTGTTTGGTTGTTCGATTTAACTTTAAAAGGGTGCGTTGGGTTGGGGCTTGGGATAGCCGGACTGTCGGGTTGGCTGTGGGACAGTCGGGTATAATCAGGTTGGGTGTTGGGTTGGCTGCGGGACAGCCAGGGACAACCGGGGGAGTTGGTTTGGTTGGCTGTCGAAAACAACTGGGGCGTTTGGTAAAACGCAGCGGGTGCGTTTGGTGTTGTTTCAGCCGGCATAGGGTACGTTTGGTTTATATATATCAAAACAACAAATGAAAACAACATAAGGTTTTAATAAATATAAACCGGACATATATAATGGTGGTTTAAAAATGGTTAAATAAATATATTCTTATTATATTGTTTCCTACTTAATCTCGTTTAAATATATATGTATATATTTGAAACACGCGAGTTAATTGGAAATGGAAAAACATTAGATTATATAAATATGGGTAACGTTATATAAACGGAAAATCATGACGAAAGTTATATAAGTTTTTATATTTAGTAATGTGTTACTAAAGCTACTATTATTTTAGAAGCCAATAAAATGGACTAAGTTATATTTTAAAAGCATATTAAAATATAACTATGCAATGACCTGAGCAACGAACGAAAACCATATTTTTACAATGAAACGAACTGTTTTAGGCGCGACCTGTCGAGGAAACGAAATATAAGTTTATAAAATATTATTTTATATTTTATAATTTTCAGCTAGAAGGTAACACCATAACTATTGTAAAAGTTTTACAAACGTCGTGTGTTTAATTTATAACTTAAAGACGTGTGTCTACAAGGACTTTTTAATAATTAAATGAGTTGTCGAAATAATTGGTTTAATTATTTACTCTCACTTTTTATATAATACTTGCAAAGTATTATACAGTTCACATTAATCCTTGAGTTGTCTGTCTTTATTATATAATTCGCGGTACGAGTTATACAATGGTTTATTTTTCATATGTAATATATATAGAATATATATTACACACTTTGGGTATATTTTCAATTTATTTATTTAACCAACCACCAAACTGTAGGATCGTTATTCCTTAATGAAACACTGATATACTGTCAACTATGCGGAATCTAGTTGGCAGTACTTATGA
>BQNB010007491.1:72792-93379 GCA_026074375.1 Tanacetum coccineum
GTTTAATAGTTCGGATTTAAATTTGTGATGCGCGGTTTTGATTTATTAAAGAAGGTTTTGATTTGGTTCTATTCGGGTGGTATTTCGGTCAATCGGTATGTTGTTCGAGGATTGCTTATGTTCGGGTACTACTTTCTTTTTCCTTTTTTCATTTTAGTTGTGTAGTTTTTATTTAGCTTAATATGTCTTTTATTACTTATCCGTTTATTATTGTTAGCTTAGTTATTATGTTTAGCGAGTAGATTTATATATGCTTGTTAAGTGACTGTGGATAGTGAGTTAAGTGTGATTAAAAAGGTTTAAAAAATTAATAGCCACTAGAATTTTCTAATTTACATACCGTCATTTACTTATAATGCAATTTAAATACTTGTCATTTATTTTAAAAAGCATTTTACTTTAGTTGTCATTTAATTTCTTGAAACTTGTTTTTTTTAAGAATTTTAATTCGTTAAACCTAAGCCCGCACTTAAGGAACATTTCACGTCACTTAGCAAGCATATTTGTCATTTATATCTTTTAGATCAATTTTAGTCTAATCTTTTAGTTTTTTTTCTTAGAATTAATATTAGTTTAATTTTTAGTTTAAAATAGTTTAAAACCAAAACAAAAAATATTTGCCATTCAAGCATCAAACGAAACATTCTCGTGAATTTTAATTCATCTCTCGCCGTGGAAACGATACTCGGAAGATGGACTATTACTTTTTCTAAAGTATTCCTAAGAATAATTTGTAGGATACTTTGCTTAAGTATACGTAGTATATATTCTATATATATTTGAGGGTTTATTTGATAAACGCGTGTGAAAAACTATAACATCAAAATGACGCCGCTGCCGGGGAGAGGTGTAGCGATTTTTACGAGATTGTTTGTGTTCGAGCCTTGAAGATCCTTTCTTCGAAAAGTTTATTTTCGTTCTAAAAATATAAAAACCAAAAATATTTTTCTTCTTATTTTATTTTTATTTTTCCTTTTCTTTTATAAATATTAAAAAAATACCAAAAATATTTTTATTAATATTATCTTTATAAAAAATTTCAAAAATAATCTTCTCTATCCTCTTATTCATTCAATTCTTATCTTCTTTATCCTCTTATCCATTTAATTTTTCGACATGTTTTCGTATAACCATTTTGGTTGCTCGTATTGTGGAGGTCCGTTTAATGGTGGAAACTGTCCAAGTTGTAGCAATGTAGAATCCAAAAATGAGTTTGTCTATGACCCAAATCCTTATTCTTATAATGAAACACCATACTTCTTCAACCAACCTCAACAATCCCAATACGAGACATACTTGTGTGAATTTTGTGGTAGGAACTCTCATCCGGGTTACGATTGTCAAACAGGGAACACACCCGTCTTTGATCAGGGTCCCTGTTACAATCAAGACTTTGGATTTAACCAACCTCTACATTATTTTCCGAGTCAGCCACAACAATTTCCTTGTGAAAATTACGGGGTTCTTCATGAAAATTTTCAATGTCAACCGATGAACCAAAATTTCAATTATTCTAATTCTTTCGGTTTTGACCAAATTTAACCCCCGTAGCAGTTCGACAATCATCAGCCTCAAGAAATTCCAGAAGTCATTTCTTTCTTTGATAGTGAAACAAAGAACGAGCTTTATAAAATGATGGAAGATTTTATGAAAAGAATGAATCAAGAGTCACATAAGCAGGAGGTTTTACTTGCAGCTCAAAGAGAGCAAGAATTACTTGCCCAAAAGCAAGCAGCTCAGGAAGAGCAAGCTCCCTCACCAAATTTCGTCTTTCGTCAACTAATTAAAGAAACATGTGGCACAAAAGTTTATGAAGAGGAAAAGCAAAATATGGAAGATACGATGCTAGATTTGCTTGAAATTTGTCGACAAAAAGAGCTTTATTATATTCATAATAATGTTGATGATCTAATTGAAAGTGCTCTTAATTCTAAACTTCCTCTTTATTCTCAACATCTCGATAAGAGAGAAAAAAACGAAGTTAGTGCAGAAGGATCAAAAAATAAAATAGATGAGGACACAAGTAACAGCTCTCACACCAATGGAGTCCTATCTGGAAAATAAGATACAAAAGTACGAAACATACATAAATCCCCCACCTACAGCCCACCAGTGTGGGGTGGCGAGCACGTTGCACACCCCTTCCCCCGTGGTAGGGTTCCTCCAATCACCCAATACATTTCACAATACCCATTTCTGCCCACACCCACCTCCCCCCACCCCCCGCGACCCGACCCCGCCACAATTCCTTTCCTCACTCTACCCCCACCAACACTCCAAACCCCGATGAAACACTCCAAAACCCTAACAAACCCCTCCGAGTGACCAACACCAATGCCACACCACGCCACAGTAATAACTACGAACAGCACTCCCCCAGACAAATCAACCGAAGAACCCTCGGACACATCACAAAACTAAGGAGACAGCTGACCTTAATGCACAAAACCTCTCACCCTAGCACTTACAAACCTCACAGACCCACTGATGTAGGCGCCATGTACCAATCCCAAAAGAGTCCTAGGCTACACCTGTAGTGATCGAAAGAGCATTCTAGCTACGAAGATATTTCCTCCACCCAAATTTTAAGGACAAAACCAAGACTTTCTCTAGCCCCCTCTTTTACGATTCAAACGATGATTTTACCCTAGTGATGATGATTCACAAACCAAATAGGATTAAATCGGAAGATTTAAAATTAACTCCCGAACCTCTTTTTGAATTCACTACGAAATATATCTCAAGAAGACTTAAAACCACATTTGATGAGGTTTAAAGATAACTACCGAAGTAAGGACTCTTATGGTTTCTACCCATGATGAGCCGGGTTTGTAATCCACACCTTCTTCCATGCTAAGAGGATGAGTGTTTCGACCCAGTGAAGGCGTAATAGATGAAAACGATGCTTTTCTAGATATGGTAACACAACGGATAATATGAGAACAGGTTAACATGATTCGGAGGGAGATATAATCTACTTGAAGTTTTGCTTATTGATTGGACACAAGCCCTAATCTCCCTCCCGAGTGTTTTTTAGATCATGACCCAAGACGCATAAAGGAGAACCTGAAAATGATGAATTTAGATGAACTGAGGACAAGGTTTTCAACCCCAGATTCATGAGAAGAGTTATTGTTTCTCCAACATTTACTCGAAGTTAACCTTTAGGATCGCCATTATTTTCCCATCACATTTGTTAACAATATTCTCCTTAGTCTTACATATTCGGTGATTCTCTTGCTTCTCTCCTCCGGAGTAAGGATCACTAATTTTTGCGACCCCGTCCATCTCCACTTACCATTTTTCATCTCTTAACCGTTGGCATATGCAAATCCGGATGGTGATTTTTCCATTCTTCTTTTCTGACCCAAAGACTAAAAGGAATTCGAGAGAGTCAATCCTAGAGACTCGCACAAACAAGCGTGCTACTTGGAGGCAACCCCCGTTCTTATCTACTTTCTATTTTTCTTAAAAATAAGGTGGTGACACTTTATAGCCCACGTGTGGGACTGCTAGCTTCATTCAATGGTATGTGGTATTGTTTTTGCAGGATTACTTAAGATCATGATGACCTATGCTTGTTTTCAATCCCCCAATCTCCCGGTTTTCAATCTTCTGCTTATTATGGAATCCTTAATCATGATTATGTATATATATATTGTGTTTCCCCTTTCACACTTGGAATTTTTTGCATTTCCCCTTTTCATTCCTAAGTGTGGGGGTAAAACCTGACATTTTTGAACATTGAGGCCAATGTTCCATTCTAAGTGTGGGGGGGGGGGGATTTCTATCGAAATGTGATCTTACATGTGCCTTGTTGTGTCCTTTGCAACTACGTTTTGGCTAAAATTTTAAATTTTTAAGTCTTAATATCTAGTTTATTGTTCATATCTAAAAAAATAATAATAATAAAAATTGTGTGTAGAAAAATGATGAAAAATATAAAAGTAGTTGATAAAAATAATAAGTGTTTTGACACGAATGTAGGCTTTCCGTTGGTGAGAATGAAAAGTAAATTTTGACCCGACCGGTTTTATATCTTAGCTTTCTCTTAACATATAAAATTGAATTTTTGCTAATCTTTTATACTAAGAGCTATAAAACCAAGTCTAGCATAATAAAAGTCAATAACTTGCAAGGTCCCATAATTGGATTAAATATGCGAAGATTTGATTTAATTAGAATTAAGATTGTTGTCCATCTATGTTAAAAGTGCCGATCTTAATTCGCTAGCTAAGTAAATTCACAGTTTCTTTATTAGAAATTTTAAATTGTGAAGACAAGAGATGATAGAGTAGAGATAAGTTTGATAAACATAGAATAAGTTGATTTCTTTAAGGCTCATAAAGGTTAATTGTGGCTTTTTGCTCCCATCAACTTAATAAACGTTATATAATTGTTGAATAAATAAAGTTTCTTTGGTTTTTGCGATTCTTAGTTTAGATCACTTCGTAGAGATTCCTTCTGGTGAAAGTAAGGTACACATCGAGGTTTTGTCAGTGTTGTGGGGAAATAGACTCCTGGACCATGGTCGGCTCGCATACCGATGTGACAGTCGTTTAAAGGTGGAGATAATAATTAATAATAATAAAAATGCGGCTGATAAAAGTTTACTGCATCTTGCCGGCTCACAACCGATGTTGCAGTCTTCTAAATAAGGCACATAGTAATAATCTGAGACTGATAAAAGTTTGATGCGTCTTACCGGCTCACAACCAATGTTGCAGCCTTCTAAAGGACCGAGGTTTAATAATGTTGCAATAATAATAAGTATAAAGGCAAATTTCGACTCCGGGGTTATCTAAATAAAACCTCCGTCTCTAGACTCGTAGTTGAGTTGTTTTGGATGAAATAAAAAGGATAACCCCTAAATCATGCGAAATTAGAACCTTAATGTGGACCTTATTCTCACCATATCGTCTCTTTAGGAAAGGATTTCAAACTAATTATGGTCTAAACCGGGTTTACTTTATATTAATAAGGGCATAATTTATTTGTCACCAATAATAATAATAATAAAATCTTGAGATACAAAATTAGGAATAAGGGAGGAAAAGTAAGTACACAATTAGCTTTTATAAGTAGTGTTAGCATCATAACTTGTATTTTACAATGATCTTGTTTTTAAGCTTGGCTTGGAGAAGTAAAAGTCGGGGACGATGAATTTATCCATTTGAACACTTTTTATGCTTTTTGTTCCGTGATCCTAAAAGTTATCAATGAATAATGAAAATATTACATTATGTCACACATGAATAAGTTGTAAGTTGGATATTATGAAAATCATAAAAATGAAAAAAAACAACATTAAAAATGGGTAAAACGGGGGTGCTTGCGAAATTAAATAATTTTTGAACCTTTTAATGGACATTTTCTGTTTTTGTTTGATTGTGAGGGGTTATAAGTTAAAAGGGGATAAAATTATTATTTCCGGGTTTGTTTTATTTACATTGCGTGTGGGACCAACAATGGCTTAGTGTGGGGGAATTCGATGAGTGCTAAAACACACATCATTTATAACCCGTAAAATACTATTAATCGGACTAAAAATACTAAAATATGCTTAATTATATTGCAAATACGTTTGTTTGGTATTTTTATGTCTTGCAGGTAAAAATGATTGAGAACGAAGCAAAAACGAGTAATTACGGGTTTGTCACGATCAAGAATGCTTAATATTCAAAATCAAGACAAAGTCGTGAGAAGTCCCCGAGCATGCCATTAGAAAGAGCACGGAAAAACGAGTCCAACGGTGCCCTCGAATTTTAATGGGCCGGCTCGTAACCCATTTTATGAGACGGACCAGCCCAAGCCTAACTAAGCCAATATAAGCTCAAAACAAAATTTATAAGTTAGGAAGAGGTGATGTCAGCATGCGAACGCGGCAGCACATGATGCGATATCTAAATCAAATGCCATCACGCGAGCTTCCACTATACATTTATTTTGCGCAAATTACATGTACGCGGGCGGAACAATTTGATAAACTTTCATTTCATTTCAATTTGCAACTATGATCCAACAGTCGTAAAATACTGCTTACAATTTAAGCATAGTATAAGAGCACGTGGAACTCAATTAACGGCTAGATCTTCATTACTCCTTGCATGATCCGAGGCAACCTAAATAAAAGCCAATGATTGGCTACTTGATGGAGGAGTGATTGGAAGCAAATTACAAGAATGACCCCTCACTTTTGGCTATAAAACGATCCGCTTCCCCCACATTTTGGCTGTTAGATTTTAGGAGTAGAAAATTTAGATTAATTTAGATTTTGCTTATTTTCATTTTTAGCTTATCGTAATTCAGATTTAGCTTATTGTAAAAGATTATGCTTAGCTTAATTCAATTTATGTAACAAGATTTTATTAGCTTATTGAATTATGATTTGGTGTTTGAATGTGCTTATTTCCTTGGTTATATTCTTAACTTTACTTCTTTCTTCTTCTTTAAGCTAATTTCCTCGAATAAGCTCTCCTGAGCTATTGTGTTCCTTACTTACTTTTCATCTTTCTTTCTTTCATTTGGGCTTATCAAATAAGTTGGCCATCATTTTATTTACTCGACTTATATTTCTAAGCTTATTAAGTTTAAGAAACGAAACCGATAAGCTTATTATTAGCTTTTTCATTTCGTTCTTTTAACAAATAAGCCTAGTTAAGATAAGTTTTTAAATAAATTTTGTTTTAGCTTATTCGATATTTTCTTTCATAGCTTATTTGTTCCAACTGATTTTAAAAGCTTAGATCTTATAACAAATAAGTCTTGTAATGGCTTATTTACTCTAGATCTAGCTTATTGTACAAATAAGTTTCGACTTATTGTTTGTCTTATATATTCTTCTTTTCTTTGATTTAAATAAGTTATATAGCTTATTTCGGTGGATTTTTCCTACGAGCTTATTATATGGATAAGCTTGTTCTCGCTTATTCGTTTAAAGCTTTTTAGGAGTACATATCTAGCTTACTAAGCTAGATTATTTGGTTGTAGATTTCGAATAAGCTTTTCATTAGCTTGTTCGAATTAGCTTGTTTTGGCTTATTGGATTATTGCTTATTATGTTTGGCTTAATAGATAGAGTTTGAGAGGCTTATTCAATTAGTGAATAACTTTGTGAAACACTCCGTAAGAGTTATATTGGTTCTACAAAATTTAATCCGATTGGGCCTTATTAGAATTAGCGTTATTGGTTTGCGTGCAATTTGATTCAACGGGCCTCGTTGGGTTGTTCTATTAAATCTTAAGAATTGGCATGATTTATTTGTTGGGTCTCGTTAGTTTGATTAATCCAGAATGGGATATTTGGTTTTAACTAGCACATTTAAGTAAGATTGTAATTTGTCATTAACTGTTTGTTTTAACAGTTTAGTTTAATATGTTTAACTCTGCACCGATCAACTCATGAGGCGTGGAGCTTAAGGGTATATTTAGCTAGACCGAATTTAATTATTTGCTTTAGCTAAATAAACCGGGTGGTATTCGTTTCATTTGCGGCTCTTCAGTTCGGGTTCTATTTTCTAATCTCTTTTCAATATTTTTCTAGAATAGTTTGATATATATCATTCCATTTATATATTTGCATATTTGATTCTTGCCATGCTTAAGTGCGAAATTATTTTTGCGTCGTTAAAGCTATGTTTTGTTAAATTGAATTCATATGAGTAGTGAGAAAATAACTTGTGTTTGCTAAGATGATTAGTGATTTATGGCGAATTTAAAGTGCGAGGTTTTAAAAAAAGGTTTAAAAATTAATAGTCATTAGAATTTTTCAATTTACATACCGTCATTTACTTTTAATGCAATTTAAATACTTGTCATTTATTTTAAAAAGCATTTTTACTTTACTTGTCATTTAATTCTTGAACTTTTTTCTAAGGATTTTAAATTCGTTAACCTAAGCCCGCACTTTAGGAACATTTCACGTCACTAGCAATTGCATATCTTGTCATTTAATATCTTTTAGATCAATTTTAGTCAATCTTTTAGTTTTTAATCATAGAAACCACACACACACACACACAATTTTTAGTATAAAAAATATTTTAAAACCAAACACAAAATAATTATGACATCAAGCTCGATTTACACTTGAATGTAGATATCCCATTCACCTTCACCGAGGAAAACGATACCCGATTGTTTGAATTACTTATTAACATCTTTCCTAAGAATAATTTTGAAGGATACTCGCTTAATATACGTAGTAATAAAGTTCAATATATATTAGAGGTATATTAGATAAACGCGTATGAAAAAAATAACATCACTCCTCCATATAGACAAAAATCGTCCCTACCAAGAACTCAACAATTTCGTGTGTTTTAATCCTAAAGGTAAACTACAACCTTGTTCGTTTGTATCATAAACATCTCCTAATCAATAGGAATTGGCCAAAAACACATGTATTTTGCTCGAAAATCCCTATAAATTGGGTAGAGTATCTTCCAAAAATAAGAAAGTGTGTTTAAATCTTTAAATTGAGTTGGTGTAACACCCCCAAATTCACAACGACGGAATACCACATGGGGTGCACTTCATAGCATACAGTACAAGTTACAGAAAACGACTTTAAGTAGAGACGTTTTGGAAAAGTCAACCATTCATAATTTTTTATTAAAATATCAAGATACAATAGTCCCATTTGTAATACAAAGAAAACATATTTAAAACATTTGGTCGAATGTACTCAAACCATAAGCCTTTCAACAAAAAAACGCGCGAAGCTCGAATGCTCCTAATGCTCAGCTAGCAATATAATAACCTGAGAAGATACATGCAAAAACGTCAACAATAATGTTGGTGAATTCATAAGTTTAAGTAAAAGCAGTATTGAAATAATTCAAGAATTATTTCAGTAAGAAAAGAAGCGTTACAACATTTAAAAGTATTACATCCGAAATCAGTAGTGATTCCATAAATCAAAAAATACGTTCATTTAGTAGACCACAAGAATTAAGTAATGTAGACAAGAGAAACAAATTCACCAAGTCTAAAAAGTAATATGTATTATTGCACTAAGCTCATGACACCGAACCTTAATTGGTAATGCAATCAATGCAAAATGTCTGCCCCCAAAAGATGTAGGGTGTTCTGCCAAACACCCTAAAGAATACCTCAAATGTTAAATGCGTCCAATGTTATCTAGAAACCACAGCCCTGACGGGGATTGTCAATCCCGATAGATCTATCCACAACATTCACGTTCACTAAAATAGCAATTAACGGTTCATGATAAACAGGGGACTTAAGTGGCAGTAGCGACACTTAGGCAATAGTATCAGGCATAAATCTGGATAGCATACAACTTGTAAAACACTTGTTTACAATAGTAAAACAAAAATGTGTTCAAAACTCACGGTTTTCATATATAGGAACTCAATGATCTCAAAAGATGTAGTAAACAAAATCAAGACTTTAAATCAGTTCATAAGCGAATATCCATGGTCACACATGTTTTAGAAGTCATGTAGTAAGCATGTAAAAACTTTTGTAAAGATAGTCACGTAACGCTTAAGTAGTAGAAATCAATAAGTTTACTTGGTAAAACGAGCATGCATTCTCACCCCGAAAACAGTTTATGAAAACCATTAAAAGAGAAAAGGTGGGCTATGAACTCACCTTAAATTGGATTAAGCGAACAAGAACTCCAACAAGGAGAGAACGGGACAAACGTCTCAACCGCAGACTATACACAATGGTGCGCGATATAGAAGAATATATAAATTATAAGCAAATGCATAATTTGCATAAGTATATGAAAATATATATCGACATGAATGTAATCTTATACCATAGAATCCATGTGTGCGCCTCAACTTACTTATTTATACCCACTTAAATTTTTCGCCTTAAGTTTAACTCTATTTTAACCCATTCCGACTAAATATGTAAGTTTTAATGAAAATTACCCATTTTGACCCATTATCAAGGTTAAGACATCTAGACGCGAACAAAAGCGAAAGACTAACTTATTAGTTGTAATTTAATCTTTAGTTAATATATTTTAAGCTTAATCATTCTCTATAACGCTAATTGACCATTAAAAGAACTTCACCAACTTTGACTTTTTATTATATATATTTCCTTAAATCTGACCCGTCCGAAACGACCCACTAAATCACATTTTCACGACTCGGACTCTAAAGCATTTTGATGTAAAATGACGTTTCGAACAACTTTTTAGTTTTAGCCGAGACCCGAAACACAACAGAAAATGACCAAAATACCCCTGGATGTTTCTGCAGAAACTTGCTCTTTTTCTAAAAAATTTAAAGCATTTAATCCTAAGCTTTTGACCCGTTTAATATGCGTTTTAGACTTAGATATCCTCGCGAAAAGGTAAAATAGCATTTTAAACAACTTTTTAGTTTTACCTGAGACCCAAAACTCGACAGAAAAAAAAAATGCCCTTTTACGATTCTGCAGCAAACTAATTTTTAACCAAGAGCTGATTGAACTTTTATAAGTTTTCCCAACTTCAAATGGCCGCCAAATCCTCCGATTTATAAGAGTTTACGACACATGCTACTACCGAACGTTACATAATAACAACTCTACCATATGTTTAACCTAAATTCATTTATACATTTTACGATACCGAAAACAACCCCGCTGAAATAATTTTCTGCACTAAATATCCATTCTGAACCCTAACAAACTGCTATTTCACTTTCGCACAACTTCACACGAGCCTAAACTAACCCACACTCCGTCATCTAAACACTTTCAATTTTTTTTTTCAATCAAAATCAACTCAATATATTCTAGCACACAACACTAGATTCTAAAGTATGAAAAAAAAGTATATGCATAAACATATAGAAAACTATTATCAAAGATAGTTTTAGGAGGCATACAATAATGAGTAGAAGCGAAGAAAAAAATCAAAACATGAACCTTCTTTTTGATCCTTGTCTTAGCCGAACCTCAAACAAACCCATAATCAACAAACCACAACTTTTTAATTACCCAAATATTCATACCTTTAAACCCTTTTTGATTGATTTTGATTAAGACCCATGAAATCAAGAAAATCAAGATCTTTAATAAATCATGTTGCGTGTTTAATTTTTATGTTGGGGATGATAGTAGGATAGTAGTAGAAGTATTTTATGGTGGTGGATGATCTTTGATGATTGTGGATGGTGGTGATGATGGTTGTGTCGAACACAGAAGAAGAATAAAGGGAGCAGACATATTTTCTTTTGACTGAGTATCTATGTGATTTAAAAGGAAGAAAATAGATTTATATATGGAGGCAAATTTTTTAGATATGTGTCGAACATATAAAAACATATGTGTGACGTCAAACTCACGAGCATTTCATATATATGGAACTTAATGAATCTCAAAAGATGTAGTAAACAAATCAAGCTTTAAATTAGTTCATAAGAAACAGCCATGTGTCATACATGTTTTAGAAGTCATATAGTAAGCATGTAAAAACTTTTGTAAAGATAGTCATGTAACGCTTAAGTAGTAGAAATCAATAACTTTACTTGGTAAAACGAGCATGCATTCTCACCCCGAAAACAGTTTATGAAAACCATTAAAAGAGAAAAGGTGGGGCTATGAACTCACCTTAAATGGAAGTATCGAACAAGAAACACAACAAGGAGCGAACGACGACAACGTCTCAACCACGATCTATAACAATGGTGCGTGATTTAGAAAAATATATAAATTATAAGCAAATGCATAATTTTCATAAGTATATTGTGGAATCATAGAGGGGGGGGGGGGGGAGGGGTGAATACATTTCCATTATAAACTTAAGACTTTTGTATAAAAATAAACAACCAATCAGTTTATACTACCACAACTATACTTAACAAACATCAAACAAATCATATCATCACAACTAAATATACAAGCACAAACATATTTGCAAGTAAACACTAAAATAGAAAAGAGATAAAGCAAATATAAATGTAAAGCGATAATGTAAAAAGAAAGCGCAAACCCGTAAACGATGATTTATAGTAAGTTCGCTACGAAGCTTCTCTTCCCCTACTCAACTCCCAGAGTAACATAACCTCTAAAAAGGAATATTATTCACAAATAACCATAAATTACCACAATTCTCAACAAAATCACCACCGTCAACATGGTACAAAATCTGAATAAACTGACAAACGTCAAATAGTCAAAGAACTATAAATGAAATATTCAAAACACAAAAAGGGAAATGGTTACAATATCGAGCCCTTCTTTGGGTGCAACTAAATCCGTTATGTTTTATGTCCCAATATAACAAACCTTGTGTTTTATGGCCTAAACACATAAACCACCTAACATCTAGTTTATTGTACAATGATTGATACACAAATGTGTATAATGATGATCCAAGACATAATTTTCAATTTGATGTAAAAGCCTAATATAAAACATCAAGATCACTAAGCATGATGCTGTTGATGAAGATGAGAAGTCTCTTGGCATGTTGTGATAGATCTTCATATATGTAGGTATGTGGTGGATGATGATGGCAAGATCTCTAAGCTTGCTTGAATGGAGGATCATGTAGAATCATGCTTGTAACAAATGAAAGTTAGAAGCAATATGATCAAGAGTTATTTGGGTTTTGATGATATGATTAATTGTGTTTTTACATTAGAAAAACTTGTTTATAATGATCCTAAATGTGTGTAATAATGTAGAAGAAAGGTTGTGAAAAGCTTGGGTCAAAAACTAAACAAATTGGTGGTATTTATAGAAAACCCAAAACTTGGCCATCAAGGTGCTATGGATCCAGGGATGGTGGATCCGTCTACCTATTTAGGTGGATCCATGGGTCGCACGGGCCAATTTCAAAATTGTTACTAGTCTTTTTTAATTTTTTTAAATCTTTTGCTTAGATCCTTAATGTACTTATAATATCTGATTAGATTTTGTTCTAAAAAGAAAATCAAGCTTAACATTAAAATGGTAAGATTTGCTAGATATGAAAAGATCTTCTAAGATTTGTTTTCAAAAATGGTTAAACAATAATAATTAGTTTTGTCTTTATTCCCTAATTATTTTGTCCTATTATCTAATATGGCTAGACATGGTTTGATCTTCCAAGATTGTTTCCTAATATAGAATATTTGTTTTAGTTAGTTAAGTAATTAAGTTTTTTCCTATTCTCTAATGTGATTAGTTATTTGTTAATCATTTTCAATGGTTTGTTAAATGTGTTAATCATAATGCAACTTAACAAACATATTCATACCTTTTGTTGAAGCATGAGTAGACTCGCGACGTCGAGAGGTGTTGATGAATGTATGAGTTGAAGAGTTGTGATCACGCGTAACATGCACATTTTACGTTATGTATTACATGCTACTTGTTTGTCATTATTAAAACCAAAGGACTAGTTTAGTTTAAATATCATAATATTTGCACTAACATATTACATTGAATACATATGTGAGATCCTAAGTATGATCATGACTTTTATATTTCCAACGGGTTTAATATATGAAATAGTTTGCTATTCCTTAAAGTTATTTCAACCTAAAATTTTCATCGTACATAAAGTAGTTTATAAGAAAACGTATAATAAAATTACCAATCTCAAAAGTTTTAATTACATGATATTTGTCGCTACAACACGCGATACCCTTCTAGTTAATTTAAGTTCATATAATCACTTCTCTTTGGCTAAATTCTTATACTTATTACTTACTTTATTTCTTCGAAAACAAAACAAAAAGAATTAGGCCCATAAATTAACAAAGTACTTAAAAAATTCGCATCTAAGTAAATTTATCATTATTAAAAAAGATAACTGGATAATTTTCCACATCATCAAAATATTTTCGTATACTATCTTTTACAACAAAACACAAGCTTTTAACAACATTAAATAACTAAGATACCCATGTCTCCTTCTATGACATAGTTTTTTAGGGTTAAGTCCATGAATAGCGCATGAACTTTCTCAAAATTTCATACTTAGGTAACGAACTTACAAATATACTATTATCACCCATGAAACCAACTATCACATGTAGAAATAGGTAATATTACCTTTTGGTTTCCACGTCAGCAATTAGGGCTTACTTTTTTTCCTTTATCACTCATATCTAGTTAATCACATTTGACAATTGGGTTTTGTTTCCAATAGTTTATTTATTTTTCATGATAATAAAACACAATCACATCTAAACATATTTCATGAAAACAAAACACAAACACATCTAAGCTTAGAAATTTCATTACTTAACATTGAAATTTCATTCCTAAAGTAGCATAAGGTTTAATCAACTAATACATGTCAGAGTAGCAAAAACTTAGCATAAGGTTATCAGAATATTGTTTTAACATAAATATTGTTTTAACAACTAGATGAAATATAAACAAAATGATGAAATGCTTGATCAACTTCCACCTCAAAGCTTTCTTTTCCCCTTTCATTGTCTGCACAACTTCCAGGTTTCTTCACTCCAAACGACCTTTTCACAATATAATCCCATGTTTCAACATTTGCTATCCCAAGCACGCAATTCTTGATTGGAACAGGGGCTTTTAACAATGACTGTTGGAGTTGGCTTCTTTGGACTTTGGAATTTTTTTATCTCCAGACTTGGAAAACATGAATCCTAGAATGTCTTTGTCCTTGGTATCATCGTACCATTTAAGCAATGCTTTTGATGGCCCCTTGCTAGACACAATGTCCTATGAGCTGATTCTTTGCTCAAAGTTGCTGCTTTTCGAAGAGATGTTGTTGTCAGAACTAATCAAATATGCAAGTAAGAACAAATTAAGAACAAAAGATGTTATAATGGAAGATGCGAGTCTATATTCTAGAACAGCTACCTTCTATCTACATGCATTATACTTAAAAATTTACAAAATGTGCAG
Source organism: Tanacetum coccineum (assembly GCA_026074375.1). Lineage (NCBI taxonomy): Eukaryota > Viridiplantae > Streptophyta > Magnoliopsida > Asterales > Asteraceae > Tanacetum > Tanacetum coccineum. Next base: position 87,640 of record BQNB010007491.1, read on the forward strand.
ATCCAAATAAACCTTAGAAAGACACACAAATACACTAATCAACTAATCAACAACACCCCTGTGTAACATCAACAATGCCTTCTATTCAAGAAGGCTTACCTACTAGGTTGTCATCTTATAATCCTAAAATGATTTCTATTGAAGAATGCTTACCTACTAGGCTACCATCTTATAATCCTAAAATGTTGAATTATAGTTTACATCCATTACAAACACAATGAACGAATGAAAATTATCATGTAATCACAAATCATATGCTCTTAGTTAACATATGTAACTATAACAACTATCTACAATCTATATACATTATCATAACTTCAAATAGAACGCAAGTATCAAGAACCTATCATACAGATTTAACTATAACAAATATATACTATCTATATCGAATAAATGATATATAACTAATTAAGATACTTTACAGCTGGGCTTACAATGGAAACTTAATTATACGAGAATACATATATTTTGAAAGGAATCAGGCCATCAATTAATACTTGCAACTACAAACAAAATTGAAACTAAACACTTTCATAAGTCAAACAAGACTCTAAGAATTCAGCATCTAAAAAGTTCACATTCATCTTAATTACTCATTCAACGACATAATCACAATAAATAGTTTACATTCATCTAATAATCATATAATAACAAATGACATACCTTTACTCATCGTGATTATCAACTAAATATTAGGTTAAGGAATTAGGAATTAGGGTTTATATGAATTTGAGAATTAAGAATTAAGGTTAAGGAATTGAGAATAAATTTGGGAATACTAGTGTTATTATTGTTATTATTGTTGTTGTTGTTGTTGTTGTTGTTGTTGTAGTTGTTATTTTGAATTAAAGTGACTGCATAATAAAACCATTTACATTACAACTAGTCCAGATTATAGTATAATTTCTTTCACAAATTACAATTCATTCACATCAATTCATTAGGATTACATTATAATTTTCTTGACATGTTACAATTTTCTCATAAATATAATGCTAACAAAACCCCCTAAAGGTCTCGTTAAAAGTGTTAGAGCTTTAAAATTTTGGCTTAGTCATTGCTCCTTCAACGAGCCTTTCAAGAAATTAGTTGACTATTAAAAGTTGGGCTTAAATCGCCCAAACACGTTACACACCCCTCTAATATCAAACCCACCACTAATCAGCTCACCACCACACTACCATACTATCAGATCCACAATTTTGATCAAAACCATATGTGAACCACTATGCTCCAATCGGATCTCCAACCCCGTAGTTTTCGTCCATACATCTTTAGTTCGAATTTGTTTACGCCTTTTTTTCGGTGTGTTTAGGGTTGATTGCATGTTTTGTTTGTGCATTGGTGAATTTTTATTGGTGTTTGGGCTTTGTTATAATTTAAATAGATACAAACTGAGTATCCGACTAGTGTGTTGGTGTTGGAATGGTTGTTGTTTGAGTGTCTTTCGTTGATTAGTTTGGTTATTTTTAGTTGGGCGACTGTTATTGATGTTGGGATGGTGAATGTTGATTCTTGTCATATGATGTTTTTATTGTGTATTTTATTGGTTTGTGGTTTCGAGGAGAATAACTCTGATTGTGATAATTCGATAGATGAAGATGGAAGAAAACAGTGAAGGGGATGATTGAATAAATGAAGATGAAGGGTAAGATATTCAAAATGATAAAGTTTGACCGTACTAGACATGTAAGCACAAAAGTGAAGTAAAATAAAATAAAGGGGAAATTACATCTATATCTTTAATAAAGTTCAATATTACATCACTTTTGCAATTACGTCAATATCTTTCTCAAACTTTTGTAACTACGTTAATATCCTTCGCAAACTTTTGTAATTACATCAATATCCTTTGCAAACTTTTGATCAATATTTTTCCCAAATTTTTAAATTTCCAATATTAAAAAACAACATTTTCTTTCATCACTCGAAGCAAAAGATATATATGAACAAATAAATATACACATAAAGAATATGTTTGTTCATATTTATATCCAAAGTTTTATAATTCTATCATCATGTTTAGGTGTGTTAACGATCCAAGCCGAGTCGAGTTTTGGCCTAAACGATTTAGAATAAACTTTTATAAATAGGCTCGAGCTCGAATATTTTGTTGTTGTTTGAGCTCGAGCTCGAAGCTCGTTTATGATATTTTACTTTTCTGTACTCTTACAATAAATTAACTTTCAGACTTAAGATGCTTGTATAAAAGATCGATCTTGACAGGCTCGTTTATTAACTCAAACTTGAGCTCAAAATCTCATTTACAATTATAAAAGTTATTCTAATGCTCAAACTAAAGTTAATATAACTATAAGCTCAACAAATATTGTTTAAGAACATAATATTAATGTTTAATAATATTTAAAGCTTAACTAAGTTTAAAAATAAGATGGGTGCTTTGCTTATATAAAGATTTTTCTCTTGAAAGTTTTCCTCTTTAAGAGATGTGAGATAAGTATACTAGCCGTGTCCCTCGTATATTTTAATATTTCTTGTTCTTTTGATATTTTTAAACTTTATATCTTATTTTTTTGTCTAAGTATTTCTAGTTAGCAAAGAAAAGAAAAAAATGATTAAAATTTTATATTTTTTAAATTTTAAAATAAAAATAAGATTGTTTTTTGCAACAGTAATAAAGTTTAAACCATGTATAGAGTTGTTTTATTTATAATGCTACAATGAGGAGGTGCTTTTGACGATTTAAAACACGTATAAGAAATAAAAAAAAACAAGCACCCCCCTTAGCCATTAATCAATTTTCATAGCAATAAAATGAAACTAAAAAATTATGATTAAATGAATTAGGAAAACCTAGTATAATAGCATCGACTTAAAGTTATGATAAAATATCGAGTAAGATTAAACACCTTAAGCTTTAAGCAATTGAGATTAACTTTTTTTATCTAATTTAAACTTTTTTTGCGATGTTGTTAAACATGAACTGTTATCGTTTTAGTAGTATGTAACGTTACTTCTGAGTTCTATGCATATGCTTTCATAAGCTTACTATAATTTTTTTAACTAAACATATACTATGAAGTGTCAAGTCATTTCATATACCTTACCTCATAATAGCGCCTACTTTCGATAAACTATATACATTAAACATCAGAATTAAGTAACACTATATATCGCTTGAGATGTGCTATGATCAACTTATAAAAATACATCGTTGGGTGATTTACTTTTACTAGACGAGTACTCGTGCCTAGCATTGGGATTTTATAGCGACAAGCTTTTATAGTTGCATGATTATTTCATCCATTTCTTATAAACATAAGTTCTAATATGCTTCACTTTTAATCTTCATGACTTTCACTTTCATCAATTAGAATCTAAATCCTTTTCCGTCCACCTACCAAAACTTGATTATGAAGTTCTCAATAATCGGCATAAGCACTTCATCATCATCATCATCTGAGATGACAATAACATCATTACAGTAGATTACGAATTTGGATCATAAAATGAATTGGTATTGGGTGCGGGATTAGGAGCGGGGTGAAGATGTTATATAAACGAACAAAAGCGGTGAAAAAGTAGGTGTTATATAAACGAGCATGAACTAAAGTAGTAAAACAAATTAGTAAAGTTTTAGTAGAAATCTTGGGTTAATACAAGATGAATAGGAGTCTCATTTAATATAGAGAATACTTTTCAAAATTAATATACCGTGAGAGTTTAAAAATTAGATGCATGTACATATATAATATTCATTTAATCAAGTTAGACGAATCCTATGTAAATTTTGTCCTGTGCGGGTCAAATTTGTTGCTAGTGCTACTTTGCATCATTTTCACTTTTAAATAACTTTTGAAACTAATTAAGATGCATCTAAATGGATAGAGATGCATCTAATTCATGTCGAAGCATCTCAAATGGGTAGTTTATAATAATTTATCATCTTTCTCATTTTAAATTTTCTCCTTACTTATGTATGCTTTTATGTGTGTGACTTGTTTATATGTATTCGTGTGTATGGCATATAACTATTTACTTGCGACTCAACTCTCATTTAAAATCATATATTTTAGCACGTAACTTATATCTTGAATCAACTCGTAAGAGGAAAAGATAACATAACCCTTATTAGCTCAATGTCACACTCAACTTCATCTAATATCCAACTAGTTTGAATTTTACTTTGATACTCCATAATTCATGATGTATGTTATGTATATAGTGGCTATATGTGAAAGGCCTGTTTACTAGAAAGAATTACACTGCTTTTTACAAATTTATAAATCAATATACTTTGATTGAAACATGTTTTGAGATCATTCTATAAAGCATAAGTGTGTAAACTTAAATCACTTAACACTTATGCAAATAAAAACACACATTCAAATGCTAGATATAAGTTTAGGTAAGATAAATAAGTGTATTTATATAGATTAAACTTAAAAGAATTATCATTTAGTTGGTTGAAAAACTTGTAATAACTAAGAAGAAAATAATGTACTTATTAGATATAGAAGATGGAAGTAAAAAAGAAATACATATGTTCAAAAACAGGTAAAAGAAAACACATCCCACATAGAAAGAGAGAAGAAAGAAAGAATAATAAAGAGCCTATAAAATAAAGTATAATAAAAAAGAGGCGGTTTACCTTCAAGTAAATATGTAACTTAAAGATAAAAATATTAAGATACAACTTGAATCTTAATGATACTAGAAAAATACATTAAAAATTTTTAAAATAAAATAAGCTTAAAAACTTATATAGATTAAGTGTTAGCTTGTTAAACTCGAGTAGCTAGTTTGGCTCGTTAAGCTCGACTAGCTCGTTCGACTCGTGATATTTAAACGAGTTTTTGAACAAGCCGAGCCAAATATTAGTTTTCAAAGCTCGGCTCGTCAAACTAATCAAGCACAAATATTTGTTCGAGATCGACTCGAGCTCGTGAATATTAAGCTCGAGCTCGAGTAAAACGAGCTTGAGCTCGAGTAGCTCGGCTCGTCAACACCCCTAATCATGTTCTTTAATCACTCGAGGCCAAAAAGTATATATGAAAATATAATTATGATCAATATAAGAGATAAATAATAATTTTATAATTTAAAAATCAACAAGCATGGTACCTGCACGTTGCGACAGCGGATACCAAGAAATAAAAAATTTCGATGAACAATGTTCTTTAAATTATTACATATTATGTAACAATAAATTTATAAATGTTAATAATTTGATGTCGCATATTTGAACTCTTTAAGCAATGTTAATGTTTTTTTATTATACAATTTTGATACTAAATATTTTATTGAGCAATGTTTTTTTGTTGTTTAATATGACTATTCGATTTATATAAAATTAAGCTTTATAAATATGTTTTCAAAACTGCTTTTTTATTTGTTTAGGTTATATTTAAAATAATAAATCAATAATTTGCTTAGTTTATACCATGTGTTATATTAGTTGTACGTTTGAGTAAGAGTGTATTTTTAATATTATCATTGATTATATGTGTTGAATTGATGTGTGAGTATATTTAATAGTTGTAAACAAAGTTTTAAAACTTATAATGCTTAAAATTAAGTTTTATTTGTGCATTAGAAATATCGTACAATATGATTTATATGTTTGATTACTTAAAACTTTTGAAGTATTAAATGAAGAAAGAGAGTGTTTTATGTATTATAGGTAGTATAGATATACTTATGATTTAATTGATTTTTGAATATGTGTATATATATGTATATATATGTATATATATGTATATATATGTATATATATGTA
>BQNB010007492.1:0-90695 GCA_026074375.1 Tanacetum coccineum
ATACATAATAAACATTAATTAACATTGAATAATTAATCAACTAACAAGCTAGACTTTTGTCTTGTATCTTCGAGTGACCGAAGTTTCTTTGTTCGGGTCCATTTATGTGATCCTAACACTTGATGATTAACAAAGTGAATATCAAGTTTAGGGGAGGATTATTGGGAATTGAAGGCTTCTGAAGTTACTACTGTTAGTTTTGGAAGTTAATATTGTTGGTTCAAGATTGTGCTGTTGTTGAAGTTTAAAGAAAATAGTCTAAGTTATTAGTACTGTTAGCTATAATAGTTAGTGCTGCCAGTACATTGTTAGTACTGCCAGTATAGTCAGTACTGTTAGTTAAAACTTAGTGTTGTTAGTCTTGTATAGTTAGTACTGCTAGTATGATATGCATGAGTTAAATTAGGAATAGATATGCATTATCATTATACACGTTTTGTAAGCCCATTAGGGTTTCCTTGGTGTTTAAAAAGAACCCTAAGGCATAGATCAACATATATCAGTCTTTCATAGTTTTTCATAGCTTCAAGGTTGTAAACCCTAACACTGTCAAAGAGTGTTCATATTAATATATTAAAGCTTATTGTTTTGGTTATATTTCTATGTGTTAAACATTCATTACTGTTATTCTTCTTAGTGGTATAAACTAGATTCCGCATAGTTTATATCATACACTCAAAGTTTCAATCTTAGTGTCTTTGGATTTATCCAAGGATACTAAACCTTACATCAAGCTAAGAAGTTCAAGATCTGTTCAATGGGATCAACATTTAGTGTTTAAAATGAAACACTTTCTTCCAAACACCTTGAAGTATTCTAAAGTGGGTTTCCTACCTCTATAAATTTCATAAGGAGTTTTTCCTAAAATTGGTCGATTTAATATTCCATTAAGAATATAAGTAGAAGTGTCAACGGCATTGCACCAAAACTTTTGAGGTATAGATTGTTCATTTAACATAGTCCTAGACATTTCTTGTAGTGTACGATTTTTCCTTTCGACAACCCCATTTGATTGTGGAGTACGAGGAGCCGAGAAATTATGAGTAATGCCTTCTGCATCACAAAAAGCTTTGAATTGTACTTTCTTATCAAATTCCCTATCATGATCCGTTCTAATAGCAACTATAGAACATCCTAATTGATTTTGGATTTTCTTACTTAATATTTCAAATTTTTTAAAAGCTTCACTTTTGGTTTTCAAAATTTTTGTCCAAGTGTATCTTGAATAATCATCCACTATTACTAAAATATATAAGTTACTTCTGTAACTCCTAATAGCGGATGGGCTAAATAAATCCATATGTAAAAGTTCAAAGCATCTATTAGTAGAAATCATGTTTTTAGCCTTATGGCTTGCATGAGCTTGTTTTCCTATTTTGCAAGCATCACAAAAATGTTTATCATATTTTAGCTTAGGTAAATTTTTAACCAATTCTTTGGATGATAAAGATTCGATTAAACGCATATTTGCGTGACCAAGTCTTCTATGCAACAATGTAGAGTTATCGTCTAGTGTGGCAAGACATAATTTGTCTTGAGACTTATTTCCTAATTTTATGGCGTATAAACCATTTTTCCTAATTCCATTTTTTCATGACTTTACCATCCTTAATCATTTCAATACCATCTTCCGTAAATAAAACTCTACACTTATTGTCACTAAGTAAATTAAAAGCTAAGTTATCTACGTGTTCTACGTTTGATATAGTAGGAGAGTCGTTAGAGACCGTACATTTGTTAATGATTTTTCCTTTTAAGTTACTTCCAAAAACAACATTATCTCAGTCGTATGCTTTGTAGGTTGATAATAGACTTTTGTTTCTCGTCATATCTTTGGAGCAACAACTATCTTTAATCCATTCGTCCGGCTACAAACCAATTCTAAAGCATACCTATTTAAGCAAATACAAACTCAAGCGCTTGGTCCCCTATCTCATGGTCCAAAAATGTTAGTGTTGTACATCCCTTGCATTTGTTACATTAGGTTGGGATATTGAAATGGGATATAATTTCTTATATGCGCAAAACCTTGAGTTTGATTATTATTCCAATTCATGGGATAATGATTTTGATAAATTGGTCCACTAGAATTTCTTCTTGGTTGAGGTGTGTTGTATCTTGGTTTAAAAGAATTATTTCTTTTAGGTGGAGGTGTTTTAGATATAGACTCGGTTTTGATATATCCTAAACCATTCTTAAGGGATGGTTTAAGAGGCGATCTTTTTGAATTTTCAATGCTATTATGTATTAGTTTCTTCTGTTAAAAAATGTATTAGTTTCTTTCTAACAATGACAAAATCCGATCGAGAGGACATAGGTAGACTAAAAATGTGTTCTGCCACTTTTTGGTTGGTCGACGGATCGAAGGATCCAAGCATGGTGGATCCGTCCGCCTTTAAGGTGGATCCGTCACCTGCCAAGACTGCAGTCGACCCAACAAAACTTATTTGTTTTGTTCCTTTTGTTGATGCTTTACTCTTATCAAATCATAAACTTATTTTACAACTAGGTGACTTTTGAACATTAAACATTTCTTTTAGTGAATTAACACTTTGATCGAATTTGACAAATTTAACTTGAGTTTCTTTAAATTTAGCGTTTTCTAAACGAAGTTGTTGACATGACTCACAACTAATGTCGACTTTCTTATTTCTCTCAAGTTTCTTAATTTTCTCATTCAACTCTAAAATTCCTTTTTTTAAAATCTCTCTTTCAGTTTTCAAAATTTTATTTTTTTTGATGATTTTTAAGCTAATTTCACATAAGTTATTATACTCAATTTGAATACCATCATCATCAAAAGAAGAAGCATTATCACTAAAATGAGAAGAGTCAAGAGTTAAATCATTTGACGATTGAGCCATGAGACAAGTTTATTCATTGATTTTATCCTCGGCTTCATTTTTGCTATCTCTCCAAGAACCCCCAACAAATGTTTTTTGTTCCTTGTTGCGTGGAGGCTTTGGACAATCGCCAATGAGATGATTCGGATCATCGTATCTAAAGCATTTCCTATCACTCTTGCCTTTCTTATCATCCTTTTGCCGGAATGACTTTTTCTCCTCTCGTGGTTGTCTAACGAATCTACCCTTCCTTCTAAAGAACTTTTTAAAGTTTCTTACGGTCATAGCATATACTTCGTCATCGCTTCCGGATGTCGAAGTTTCATCATCGCTAGACTCTTTTTTAGCTTTTAAGGCAATAGACTTGACCCTTTCCTTTTTGCCTTTGTAAATTTCAAAACCATTTTCCATGACTACTTCATGTACTTTTAGATTACCGATGAGCTCGTCTAAAGCTAATGATGAAAAATCTTTCGATTGTTCAATCGCCGTGACCTTTGCTCTCCGTTTTGGATGTAGAGCCCTAAGAAACTTCATAACATAGTTCTTGCTAGAAAAAACTTCATCAGGTGCTTTGAGACTAGTAATAATAGTGTTTAATCTAGCAAAACCGCTATCAATAGATTCTTCTTCAAGGATAGTAAATTGTTCATATTGTTGAACAAGAAGATCAATTTGATTCTTGGCTATTACCTTGATGTGTGATTAACAACGATGCCAAATATCTTTAGCCGTTTTACACATAAAAATTCTTTCATTTTCCTTTTTAGGTAAAGCATTATAAAGAACCATTTTAGCCTCGTTATTTTTAGAAAGTTTTCTTTTAAGATCATCGGTTTGTTCTTTAAAAGAAACTACTTCAAAAACTTTAGTAACTTTGTTTTTGGCAATCGGTGAAAAATCACCATTCATGATAATATACCAAAGATCTAAATCATTTGCTTTCACATAAGTTTCAATCTATTTTTCCAATATATAAAACAATTGCTTTTGAAAAGTGATGGTCTTTGCATAGATTGCCCTTCTAGATATTTATTGGAATCCATAGATCGATTCAAGCTTTAATGTATAATATACGTTAAAGATCTTGGGTGACCTTGGCTCCTGATACCAATTGTGGAAAATAGAAGGGGGTTGAATAGTTTTTACCGTTTTAAAAATTAAAACTTAGATTGTCTACTTATGTGAATTCAATAGATATACACGTATGTATATGATAGCGATGCAATAAATAAATAAGTAAATGCGAAATGTAAATAAGTAAAGATAAGAAAGATCAAACCAAAGACACGATGATTTATAGTGGTTCGGCTACGAAGCTCCTCTTCGCCCTACTCCACTCCCCGAGTACCTAACTCGAGAGTTTTCTTCACTTTGTCAACAAGCTCTCTTTAGGCGGAGAAAACCATACACGTCGCTTACACTTTTTCTGGTACTAAGCTAAATGATCAGCTCTGACTACACCTTAAAATATCTAACACACTACGTATTTTAAGGCCTAAAATACTAACATATCATACACATATGATAACACAAGACAAATAAAAACAAATTTAACCCTCAAACTTATTTATCTTGACTTTTGGCTTCGGGGTTGACTTGGGTTGACTTTGACTTTGACCAGTTGACTTTACTGTTGACTTTTTGACTTGATTGACTTTTCGGCTTCGATTTGGCTTTGTCTTTCACAGTCTTTTCCATTCCGAGTCCGGTTTTGTCGTTTTGGCTTTGTTTTTCGTCCTTTTCTTAGTTATCCGTTCCTACACAATACAATTAGCAAAACAAGCATATATTTGGCATTTTAAGTCCGTTTTTGGTTATTTTAGCTCGTTTTTAAAGGTAAAAGGTATGTGTAATTAAGCACATACCAAGCAGCTAGCTGTTATTTTGTTTTTAGTGATTAACCACAAATCTTTACAAAATATTCTTATGTACTTAATAATCAGATTTATTAGATTCTTCTAGAAGAAAATATTTCATATTATGAAAATGGAAAGATTTTCTATATTTTAAAAGATTTGGAAAGATTTATTTTCATCAATGGTTAATTATATTTTGTCTTATTGATTAATATGATTAGCTTATAATTAATCATGTGTTTACTTGAAATCATTTGATTAGTAGTGGTTTGTGCAAATGATTAAAATCATATGCAAGACAAAACATTTTTCTTTGATCATTAACTACGCTTTATAATGACATATTCATACCTTAAGTGATTTAACGTATGCAAGTAAACTTATAACTTGTTTACGTAAACTTTTACGTAGTATGACATTATATTTGTTATTATCAAAACTTGAAGATTATTAAATATAAATATCGTTTTTACGCGAATATTTGTATTAACAGGTGTAGTTCTTAATAAGATTTATAAAGAATTAAATGTTGAAAAAGTTTTGTGTCTTTACTTGTTTATCTTTATCTTTATCAAAACTGTTTTTAATACATTACTTACAAGTCATGAGTTAGTTTTATCTTAACTTTGTAGTTTTTGGTAACTAACTCAAAGGGGGCAACACCTACTACTAGGACGTCTACTTTTGGGTATTGTGTGTTTCATAGCAACAACCTTTTCTCCTGGTCCTCTAAACATGGTTGAGTACCGTGGTGTTGCCAATGCTGTTGCTGAGACTTGTTGGTTGCGTAATCTCTTGTGTGGGCTTCACACACCATTATCTTCTGTTACGCTTGTTTATTGTGATAATATTAATGCATTTTATATGTCTTCTAATCTTATGCAACATCAGCGCACGAAGCATATTGATATATACATACATTTTGTTCGGGATTTGGTGTTGGACAAGTGCGTGTTTTGCATGTTCCATCGCGTTATCAGTTTGTTGCCATATTCACCAAGGGTCTTCTATGTGCTTTGATTTCTAAGTTCCGAGACAATTTGAGTGTTCGTTCTAGTCCCGCTTTAACTTTAGGGGCCTGTTAGTAAACTTGTATTTGAATTAGAATTGCATTTGTATTAGTATTGGTTTAAGCCCAAACCCAAGTATTTGATTTAATCGTTAGTACATATTAGGTCATATGTAATCTAAATGATCTATTAATGAATATTACAATTAATAATTACATATTTAGGATACATGTCAATGAATTCTATGGTGCCTATAGGATAACACTTGATAAACATACAATTAGAGATGGCAAAAAAACCCTAATTATGAATGGCAAAAAATTTCGAACCTGACGAGGAAATCTGAAACCCGAACTAATTGGGGCGGGTTTGGGGAATGGTTATCGAGTTACAGGGCGGGTTTGGAGTCTAAACGAGGATTTTAATCGGGTTTGAGGCGAGGAGCGGGAAATGACATCCCGACCCACCCCGCGCCGAATAATATATACACATATACAAATATATCTATACTTATATATTACTTTGTATTTATGTAATAAAAAAACATTTCTCTAACATTGTTAGTTTTTATATCTTTGTAAGACTACAAAATTGTGATTATAGAAACTTGTTTACTTTCATATTTTTAAGTTGTAATTTTTATCGGTGTAATTCATCATTATTTATGTATAATATCATCCTTGAAAACTTAATAAGGCTTCTTTGTAATTGATTATTAATAGGTTCTTAATTCTCTAAGTTATTGCTAACGGTCTAAAAATAGTAATCTATGTCTATATCTATACTATATTATAAAGCATTTATGACATTTTATTTTTAGAAAGGATGCAAAATTCATACTTTTAAACTTATTATGGAAATATAAAAATGTGCAATCTTGACCATTTATCTCATTTTAGGAAACCACATCTTAAAGTGACATGTGTCACTTGTTAATTAAAAAACCATGATTTAATTTCACCATATTTTTTAAAATTTGTGTTTTTTAATTCAACATCCATTTTGAATACTTTTTATTAATTTTTAGTTTTTTGATTTTTAATGCTCTCTAAATCGCTGCTTTGCGCGAGTACCATGCTAGTAAATGTGAAATGATGTGGCTTTGGTCGAGAATTGCACCCAAAGAGGACACCCCAATAAGATCCCTGATTAGTACGAGGCGGGTTTGAAGGAACATCGCGCCCTAACGAGGCGCCTCAATTAGATTCCATCAGGGGATTAGGGCGGGTTTGATGAGAACTTTGATAATCGAGTTTGGGGATGAGAATGGCCACCCCGCCCCAAACCAAACCCGCCCGGTTGACATCCCTAGCTTCAATACGCCCCACCACTGCACAATACGCCGTATTTCTCTTCTTTCACAAATGGTCACAATCTTAAACATATAACATTTTTTAATAATAAAGCTCGCACTGAATCTAACCATAATATAACTTCTTCTCAACAATATTTAATTTTCGTAATCCAAAAGATACATATAACACAGATAATTAGATAAAACATCATAAGGTTGCTTCAATATCTATTTTGGTATTCCTAGTCACCGCAAAATCTATTCTTGTCATCAGTTCTTCGACACATAAAGTCCTTACAACGTAACGCTGGGAAATTTGCATGAGCCAAAACCTACAAATGCACGTTGTCAAAAACGAAAAAATCGTACAAATGTTAATCATCAGTTTTTCGATTTGGGCATCATATATATATATATATATCATTTGTGGAAAAGGAATATCGTCACTTACTTGGATTTTTGGTAGTTTGGACAGCAAGTCCATTGAAGTAACAAGACCCGCCAGCTTTCTGAAACTGAGCCCAATAAGAGCTGAACGCATAGCTTGCATGCCACCTCAGTACATTGGGTCTAAAACACTTCCTACCGGATTGAATCGGGTCACAAGTACCATTACCCTGGCCACACGCGTAAGATAACGCGCCACCAAGCGCCGTGACATTCACTCCACGTGCTGCCATACACCAAATCGGCCCCTTGTACGGCTCATTGTTCGTTGGTGCTGGCAACGCCTTCTTATACTCCTCCGTCTTACCCGACAAGTCAATCTCGTAAATACTTGTCCCGTTTGGATACAACAACCCGAAGTTCCGCTCCGTACCCGGACCCGTTTTCTGGTTTTCGTTATACAAAGCAAAAATAAAAGAAGGGAAAACAACGGTAGGCTTGAACGGGGTGCCCCTTGCCGGCTTTGTGGTCAACCATTTAACCACATTTCGGTTATAAATAGCGGCATTGTAAATATTCCCCCCAATTTGATCAACATCTCCACCATTGGGCCAACCAGTTTCCGCAATAAAAACCCGTGTATTCGGATATCCAACTCGCCTCATGGCAAAAAATAAAGCATCGAGCATTTGTTCTAATAAGTTAGTATACACCAACTTGGTAGCCGGGTCTGTGTAACTAGTCTGTCCCGGTTGAAGTAAAGCATAATCTAGCTTAATTTCAACCGGGTTAGCCACCCAAGCGAAATAGGTATAAACATCAATAAAGAAAAAAGACTTGGTCCCATTGATAAACTCCAACAACGGTCTTATAACAGATTCCGTTACACCCGAACGAAATGTCCCGTTAGACGGCGGAAAAGAAGTTTCCAAACAATCCATAGCTAACGGCGTACCAACCTTAACTTTCCTTAATTTAAAGGAAACCAACGACTCTCGTATCCGGATCATAGCCGGTACGAGGTTAAACCACGTGACATTGTCGGCCTGAGACAGGATCTCATTTCCAACAAGCACGTAACGAATTTTGGTGTGGGGGTAAAAGGGTACCACATTGTTTGCGATCCATTCATCAGCCAATGTTTGGTTTGATGCTATATTTGTGATAAGTTCATTTGGGACCATTACAGACACTTGAATATCTGTGTTATTAAGGGCTGTAAGGATTTTGGGGTTTGCATCATATAGTTTGACACGACCCGCTTTAAGGGATTTGATTAGTTCGACTGAGGTTTCTGGGTGTGGGAGATTGTTTCCTAGTTGTCCGTAGTTTACACCGGGCTTTGCTGCGATTTCGGCATCTGTTCGTGGTCATGAAACAAATAATGATAATCACACATCATATCAAACTAATAAGTAGCGGAATGAGTTAATCAACATGAGCTTACAACTTATATAAATTCAGCTAATAGTCTTGTAATCAGCTAAAAATAAGCTTATTGGCTTTTCCAAAATTCAATTAATTTGTAAGTTTAACAAATGAGCTAAACCAAATGCCCCTAAGGATATATATCATCTCACCAAGACACCAACCATGAGTTTTGGATTAAATACATCATACAAAAAAAGCTTATGACTATAAACCCGTTGACCATAACCCATTCCATAGATTTACAAACTAAAAACACAAAAAAATGAATCTAAATGAAGGAAATGAACTTACTAGATGTTGAAACTAAGAAGCACAAAAGGGGTATAAACCAAATGAAACCCATTTTGTGGGTTTGTGACATTGTTAAATGGTTCAAAAACTAGAACCTTGAGAACAAAAGAGAGGCAGGTGAGAAATTCAATGATACCGTTGGGAGAACTAATGAAAGGGTGAATAGGGTTTTGATGTGATTTGTGGAATTGTGAAGGTGAAGACTATTAAAAGTGTTTGTTTGTAAAAGTGAGAAAAGAGTGTTTGGTTATATTTTATGGAACGTAAAAAAGGGTGTTGGTTGAGAGTAGAGAAAAGTGAGAAAGTGTTTAAAATAAAGAGATATGGAGAGAATCTAGGTGGTAAAGTTAGATGTCATGAATGAATAGTGAATGATATATCATGTCTTTTATCAAGTATAGATTGCAAAATGTACTTTTGTCAAAGTATATTGTGAAAAATTGTAAAACCATATCGCAACTAATTTTCTGTTTGTTACACGTCCATGTTCAACAACTCTTTTGATTTAATAATGGTTAACTCGAATATGAGAACATAGATATCTTTTTTGGATGACCATTGTTTCCGACAATTAGGCCTTGAAAGGAAATGTGCCAGCGTCACACAAATTCAATCCAAGTAAAAAAAAAAAATCAAAAGTTTGTCACGTTTGTTTGTACTTAGTAAAAATTGAATTTAAAACCTCACACATTTTGATGAAATAATTACAAATCCTTTTACCATTAAAGCACAATAATTGATAATATGAGAACATAGCATTTCATTGTACACACCCAGATGTAGAATTTTATTAGATTATTAGATGCTAGAAATATTTTTTGAGACGACGCGTCTTTTAAAAAAATGTTTTTAGCTACCAACAATTTATCTATTGGCGTATACTTCTTGTAAAAATATAGACATGGTTTATAAGGTTTCTAATTTTACATTTACTAATATAAACATTTTTAGTGAAAACTTTATTATTTTGCATAACCAAAAATTTATACCAGAAAAACTATAGTAGACTTTTTCCAGCTTTTTATGTACCTTTATCCCAGAATACTTTTAATTACAAATCTATTGAACCATAGTGGTATGTGTGTTCTTCACCAATCTAGATGTTGTGGGTTCAAGCCTTGCTAGAATCATTTGTGAGATTATTTGTGAGATATGTGGTATATAGTGTAAAAAAGTTACTCCCTCCGTCCCAAATTAATTGCCCCTCGACAAAAAACACACAGAACATAATCATTACTGTATTCTCTCTCTTACTTTTTTGCAGAATGACAGTTTTACCCTTATGGAATTAATTAAATCATTGAATAAAGTTTGAAATTTCTAGTATCATTAGAGGCAATATGGTAAACTTGTTACATTACTCACAACTATATTTAGAATGAAACAATAATTTTAGAACAACCCAAAATAAAAAGAGGAATTATTAATTTGAGACGGTGGGAGTACAAATCTATTGAAGTATAGAATCCAATGAAGTATTTACCTAAATCATGGAGTGGATGTATATTTTACTCTAAAAAGGTAGTGCCATACATGTAGAAGAAAATGTGGGCTGAAAAGTCTCGAATAAGTAAACGAATAAATAAAAGGTCAACACTTTCTTTAAATTAAAGGGGTACGTGATACGATTCTTTGTGTTTATTTAGAGGAAGGAGTATGGTGGCGGTGGTGGCTCGTCACATCCGACGTGGCTTCGCTACAGGCTTCGCCACACACTACCACCGCTCGCCATAGCCAAAAATCTAATATCTCGCCATAGCCACGGCTTAAATAACGACAAAATGAATATATCCGTTGTATATCCGTTGCATATTTTGAATTATATTAAAAAATATATTTTTATTTTTTAATTTATACCTACTTTTACACTATAAATACTACCTCATTTTATTAAATTTTACACAACTACTCTTTTAAAACACTACATCTTAAAATCAATAAACATGATGAGTGATTCAGATAGTGGTGATTTGTCCGATGTTCATGATTTCGATGATCTTGACATGATTCAGATAGGGGTGTGTTATGAGTGAAGGAGTATTTTTGAATGGGAATGAGATGCTGATGTGGCAGCCTGCGGGGCTCAAATGAATGCTATGGCAAGCCATGATACTCCACCCTCTTATGTTCATCTCAGTACAAGTTGTAAGCAAATACATGGATACTATACAACATTTTTATTTGAAATTATTATTAACAATAAAAGATAACTGTAGAGTTTCATGTTGAAAAAATAAAAGATTGATATCTAGGAAAATTAGTACAATGATGTTTGTACGACGTGCATTAATACCTGACCCTGGGCAAAGTGGGATCAGTGGGCTCTCGTTGGACAATATAACCGTTGGACAAACATTAAACAACTGTGGGTTTTTTTTTTCAAAATGTCATTACTCAATTTAGTGATTTTCTGTAAATGGCATCACTACGAGAGAGGATCGGAAAGAAAAAATTCTGTTTTGTTTTTTTTTTTTTAAGAAAGGAAAATGTGTCAACGGAGAAAATGAATTGAAAGGGAAAATAAGATGAATTTTTTTATAAATCTCCACACCATTTTTAGGAGGAAAAGGAAAAAAATATCAATATATTTCGTTTAAAGACTCCTAATTAACTTATTATACATTATGCGTACATACAACGTCGTTTGACATTAAATGAAGTCGTTTAGCATTAACTGAGGTTATTTTGAATTTTTAATGTTGCCTTTTGGTTTGTTAGGTCATTTTTCTTTTTGGGTTGTAATTGTTGGCCCGGTGTCGTTACAAACTATGCTCCCGCCTCGATATTTAGAAGCGTACTTAGCACTCTTTTTAAGTTCTTAGGAGGTGGTTGTTCGATGTTTTTTTAGTTTCACACGTTTAGGTTGAAGAGTTTCTTCTAGGTTTGCTTTTTCATGATTTCAATCTTCAGCTTCTTTGTTTGTCTCATACCACGATTGTTTAGTATTTTGGTGGTTTAGAGATCCATGTGAGATTGTCATACGATTGGTAAGCATTTCAAATTTATCTATTTAATTATTATTTTTACTTTTGATGTTGTTATTCGATTGATGGATAGTGTTTGTGTTTGTTTAATTTGTTATGAATAATTCAAATTAACTTTTTTAAATTACAAATGTTTTACATCCTGATTTGTGATCATGTGTGCTAATTTATACATTTGTATATTTGGTACCTAAATGTGCCGCATGTTTTAATTTTTTAGCGGTTTTTAATTTAGACGTTTTACGTTAGCATTTTTTAGGGGTCTGGGTCGTAATGATGATTAAACACGTATGAGTGTATCTGTAGACGTGATTTGGTTGCAGTTGTTGCATTTTGTGGTATTTCATTTTTGGGTTTTATTTCATTATTTTTATGCATAATGAGATACGAAATTAGAGCGTTTGATTGTTGTCTTGCTATGATGATTTGGTAGACTAATAATTTGTAACTTTTCAGAAACACGGGCAGTTTATATAAGGGGCCGCCTTATTTTGCAGTCAATGTAATATATTAGTCAGAAAACTGATATTGTTAAAAATGTTGCACATTTTGTATTGCTTGGATTATGCCATTTAAATTTTGTGTACGATCAGTGATGGCTTAGTTTGTATCCAAACATAAACCGACATTGTATAAGCATAATGAGATACGAAATTGGAGCGTTTGATTGTTGGCTTGCTATGATAATTTGGTAGACCTATAATTTGTATATTTTTTTAAATGAGTGGTTTATATAAAAGGCCACCTTATTTTGTAGCTAATGCAATGTATCAGCAAGAAAACCGATATTGTTAAAAATGTTGCGTATTTTGTATTGCTTGTGTCGAACCGTGAAGGGGGTGAGTACAGTCTTTTCGACTTCTTTGAAGTTTATAAAACTTCAAGTCTTAAAGAAATCGAGTGATGTAATGATCTTCTTAACAATAGAGCCAATAAGGGGAGGGAAGGAGTCCATCCGTACGTCCAGTTACGAATCCACGACACCGATACTACTACTCTAGTATAATCCTTATGGTGGACTATAAATCATATTACAACTTCGCTCCACCGATATGCACTAAGCTCGATGCTCACTAAGAAGAGCTACTCCTTACGGTATTCCGCCCTCAGAATCCACCCCTAAGAACCTGTGATTCGGCTTACTCCTAGGATTATCGGCCCAAATACAAATAATGTGACAAAGTAGCCCAGTCCATTATAATAGACAATAAATCTATGTCAATAACCCTAATAGTTGTATATGTAATACACAAACATATCATAATCTTTTATTTTTTTCATAACTAAACATAATAAACCGCTTATGAAATGCTTGAAGATCTTTAAGAAACTAACTTTATAGCCTTCTTGATACTGTCATCTTCTTCAATATAAACTTTCAAGTCGGTTTATACTTACCGAATGGATATGTTAAATAGTCAATTATTAGTTGATTGTTTAGTAAATTCATTAGGTGAATAGAAATAGACTTTAACATTTATATTTGGTGAAGATGGACGTATTGAGAATAAAATATAGTTCATTTTCTTAATTATGTTATCATTATCGTATTTCAACCGTCCATCCATGAGGTAATATCGATTCATTAAGTAATATTTGAATGATTATTTTTTCTACACATATAACATTTAAGTGGACAATATAATGTGATATAATCTAATAAAACATCATTGATTGTCAAATATTGATATTCAAATATATATGTCATACCCATATGTACTGTATAGCCCATACATTGTTAATCGATTTCAACCTGTACATAGAGTAACAAACAAAATACACATAAACTTTTAGAACATGACTGGACAAACTTTATAAAGCCACGAAACATAAACTTCATAAACCTGACTATGAAGACACCCAAAAGACACCACCCTGAAACAACATACAAAAGATGAGCAACGAACTCCACCAATCCTTGCCAACCCTAAAATCAACCACCGGCATTCCTATCCTCTAACCCCCGATCCACCAACCTGCCCTTGCATCTTGTCAATGAAAACATACTTTTGATGTATGTGATCCTTTGTTTCGCATATCACTTGCATTATCGTTTTGGATTTTTGTATATCTTGGTCTGTAATAAATCTCATATATGCAATGCCGACTTGAATTGTTGTTGTTTCATGCAAGTTTCTTAGGTAGTTTATGGTTTGTTGCTTCTTGCCAACGCTTTCTAATATTTCTTTGCATACTTTCGTTAGATATGTAGCAACTTTTATGTCCTTGGATATTTCTTCTGAGTTTGCCAAACGGATTTCTGATGCTATTGCATGTGATGTCATAGCAAGTTCAAGTTGTTGAATGTAACTAATGTTTGCCATTTTTGTTTTTGTATTTATTTTTTAGGTTTTATGTGAATGACAGTGTTTCTGCTGCCTTTAATATAAACGGGTCGAATTAAACCGGGTTTTATATTTTAGAAACTTGGTTAGAACCGCCTAGTTTAAAGTGACCCGGGTCAAACCGGTTCTCGAGACCCGGCCGGATTTTGAGTTTTTTTCGTTTTTTTACAAATAAAGCAAGTTAATTATATATATTGCGACATAATTTTATTTCTACATGTTATATTTGTTTGTAAACCGGTTTTAGACTCAATATATGAAATAATCTGATAACGCCCAAATTATACATGTTTTCTATGGCATTATTTGTATATATTTTATTATTTCTAGTGAACTTTCGATACTTAATATCTTAAAATTGCTTGCAGGTTCACTTGAAGACATCCCGAGGTTAGATACATCAAAATCAAATCCCTACGAGTTAAAGAACAAATCATTCAAGAAAAGATCAACAATCAAGCCCAAAATGCCATTTGTGCACCGCACTTACCATTTGTGCGCCGCACTTACCTTCAAGTCAAAGACAGTCAAATTCGCATTAACTCAACAAGTACGCTGCATAATCTTTTTTGTGCGCCGCACTTCCCATCTGATATGAAGAATTTTTAAAGACTTTAATGCTACTACATTTACACCCTAAGTACGCCGCACATATTATCTTGTGCGCCGCACTTACTCAATAAACATTTAATACTTATGCATTTAATCACCAAGTGCGCCGCACAATCTTTTGTGTGCGCCGCACTTTCACCTGAATTTCAGCCTATAAATAGAGCCTCGAAATCTCTCATTTGGATATATCACAAAAACAAAAACCATCTCTCACACAAACATCCATTCTTCATCATCCTATACAAACCCTTTCTCCAAGAATAAACACCTTATCTTTTGGAGATTCAAGATCAAAGAACCAAGAACGAGAAAGAATATCATACTAGTATAAACAATATAATGAAATTTGCTATTGAAGCAAGTTATGTTATGAACTCCTTAGCCATGAGAGGCTAAATCTCTCATGACCACTCGGTGATGTTATGATAATGAATAAGTGTTTGGTATGATCATGATCTCTTTAATCTCAAGCTTATGTTGCAATCCTATTATATTTTATCTTGTCTATCTTTGCTTATCAACTTAAATTATATAATCATTTCGGTATAGGTCGAGAGACCCGTTATGATCTATGTGGTTTTAAAGATTTATCTATGGTCTTTATCATCTGTGCTGAGAAATCTACTTTCGTAAATTGATAAACAAATAAGTTTTGATATACTAGTAACTGGATTATTTGAGTGACATATTTGGTCTAGTTAACTAAATATAAGTCTTGAGTTAATTAAGTTAGTTTGTGAAAAAGTTTTCCTACGAAAATCCTTTTTATATTAAATTTAAAGGTATCCACCTCCGAGGGTCAAATCAATTCCAACACTTATAAATTATATATCAACTACCGAGTAGTCATCTTATTATCATTGGTAAAACAAAGAGTTATTTTCAAGTTAAAGTTTATTTTCTTTCTGATTATCGATAAACATTACCTCAATCCTCCGTGGACTGACCTGTCTTAAACCTAAAAAAGATTATACTACATACGTGGGTTATACTTTTATCCGTGTGTTTCCCTATAATAAAATTGGAATTTTCAGTCATTATAAATTTAAAGCTTTTGAAACACATCAAAGTTTTTGGCGCCGTTGCCGGGGGGTTTTAAGCTGTTCTGTAGTCAACCCTGAAAAATCACTTTAACTCCCCCTATTTTTCAAAAATCGCTATATAGTTTTCTGGGAAACTGACCCAAACAATTTCTCTCTTGGATGCATACACGTGCTTCCAACTCTGAACTTGTTGAACCTTTACCTGAACCTGAACGTACTCGGAATCGAAGTCTTCGTCGACGAAACAGAAGAGTTCCATACGATCAAAGAAATAATCCACCACAACACCCAAGAATTATCTACCCGCCAATTCTTAACATCAATTACTTCCGTCACTTTCTATATATTCTTTGAAATTACGATCTAATGGATGATGAACCCATGTGGGTTGCCGACCGTGTTGTCGCTCCGACTCCCGGTTCCGCAATCACTATTCCTGAAACCGTAAACGAATTTTCCATTAAAGGTAACCACTTGACTCTTATCAAAGGAAACCAATTTGATGGTAGAACCAAAACCGATCCTCATAAACATATTCATGAATTCCTCGAAATCTACGATATGTTTAAATACAAAGATACTGAAAATAAAGCTGTACGCCTAATGATGTTTCCTCTATCACTCACTAGAGAAGCAAAAACATAGCTGAACGAACTCAATGAAGGAACTATTGAAACATGGGATGAACTTCGAACCGCTTTCATTAGCAGATTCTTTCCCCCGGCTCTTTTTGACCGACTCCTCGGAGAAATCCGAGCTTTCTCTCAACATGAAAATGAATCTCTGACCGATGCTTGGCTCTGTATGAACGAAATGCTTCGAAACTGCCATGGTCACAATCTTTCCAAAGGCAACATTATAAAAATCTTCTATCATGGTCTCAGCAAGATAACCCAAGAAGTTCTAAATGTCGCCGCCGGTGGTATTTTCCTCTATAAAACACCAAATCAAGCTTATCAGCTTCTTGAAGATAAAGTCTTACTCAATCTCAATTGGGCTAAAAATAAAAAGACGAAAACATCTCTTAAGAAAACTATTGCTTTTGCCGATGAAAGTAGCAGCAATACCGATACTGACAAAATTATGGCCCGAATGGATGCCATGACCACAAAAATGGATGCTCAGTACAAAGAACTCCAATCTCGTGCTAAAAAACTAACATCCGATCTTGACGATGATGACATAATTATGTCCCGTGAAGAAGAAGCCAAATTCATGCAAACTTTCCGTAAGACTCGTTTTTACAATGATTATTGCGACCGAGACTCGAATCGCGATAATTGGCGTTCAAACGGACGAAATGATTATAATCGAGACAACTACTGATCTAACACCGATGATAAACCCTACGATCTTCAGAAACAATTCAACGATTTCATAAAGTCTCAGCAATCAACCAACACTTTTGTCAAAGAAACATTCATGAACCTCAAAACTCAACTCAAAACAATAGCAAAAAATCATCAAGCTTCAATCCAGAATCTTGAGACTAAGTTTGACAGACTTGCTGACAAGGTCGACCTTCTGGATCTCTTCCAAGTAACACTCAACCAAACCTAAAAGGGCATAACTCCAAAGCCTACCAACCGTCGTAAGCTCGCAATGAGCATGTGAATATCGTATTTACAAGAAGTGGTAAATCCTACAATCCACTAAAAAACCAAATGAAGAACATAACAAAACCAAAAACCCTATCAATTTCGATAGTGATGATGAAGACGATGAACCTACACCACAACCAAAGATTCAAACCCAGAAACCAGTAAAAGAAACACCATTACCCAAACCATACAAACTAAAGATTCCATATCCTCAACGCCTTAGAAAAGAAAAAATGGAAGCCAAATACGGAAAATTCCTCAACATGATCCACGCCGTTCGAATCAACATACCACTTATCGACGTCTTAGTCGGAATGCCTAACTATGGAAAATTTCTCAAAGAACTCATAAGCAACAAGCATAAAATCGAACAAATTTATGTCGATTTCCTTAGCGATGAAAGTTCAGCGATGATCCAGAATAAAGTTCCACCAAAACTTGGAGACCCCGAAAGTTTCCTTATTCCATGTAATTTCAACAAAAAAATTCCTTGCAATGCTTTGGCCGATCTTGGTGCTAGCATTAACCTTATGCCATATTCCTTATATGCGAAACTATCTCTCAAAACTCTTAAACCTACCAAAATGAGCATAAGATTAGCCGACAGATCATTCCAATACCCTGTTGGAATAGCTGAAAATATACTCGTTGAAGTTGGTAAATTCACTTTTCCTGCCGATTTTGTTATCCTATAAATGGAAGAAGATAGCAAAGTTCTTCTCATCTTAGGACGACCATTTCTTCACACTGCTAATGCAGTTATTCGAGTTAAACAGAAACAACTCAATCTTGGAGTTAGAACTGAACGAATGATCTTCAATATCGATTCTGCAATGAAACACTCTTATTCGAACTATGATACCTATTTTAGTATCGATGAAATCTTAGAAGAAGACTTCGATGCTCTTTTAGACGAAGGTAGTAAAATCCTCCATTCCATCAAAGGAACCATTCTCGAAGAAAAAATCTTTACTAAATTCGATGAATTCATGGCAATGACTGCCGATGAAAACTCTGACTCTGAATCTGATACCGAAGAACCACCATTCAAGAAAATCACCATCAACACAGATTATAAAATCAAGACATCCCTTGAAGAACCTCCTACGGATCTTGAACTCAAACCCCTTTCCTGATAATCTAGAATATGTATTCCTGGAAGAACCCTCTTTTCTTCCTGTTATTATATCATCTCAGCTTTCCAAAGAAAAGAAAAACAAACTTATATTCGTTCTTAAAAAGCACAAGGAAGCTTTTGCCTGGAAAACAACAGACATTCCTGGTATTTGCCCATCATTCTGCAAGCACAAGATACAACTTCTGGATGACAAGAAACCCGTTGTCCAAAAACAAAGAAGGTTGAATCCAAATATGCAAGAAGTTGTTAAGAAAGAAATCGTAAAACTCTTGGATACCGGTATTATTTATCCAATTGTTGATAGTCTTTGGGTTAGTCCTATTCACTGTATACCAAAGAAAGGTGGTATTACAGTTGTCATCAACGAAAACGATGAACTTGTTCCAACAAGAACCGTTAGGGGTTAGCGAGTATGCATCGATTATCGTAAACTCAATGAAGCAACCGCAAAAGATCATTTTCCTTTGCCGTTTATGGATCAAATGTTAGAAAGACTCGCAAGAAATAAATATTTCTGTTTCCTCGATGGTTTTTCTGGATATTTTCAAATTCCTATCGATCATAGTGATCAAGAAAAAACAACATTCACAAGTCCTTTCGGAACATACGCTTATAGGCGAATGCCTTTCGGGCTATGCAATGCCCCAGCCACATTCCAAAGGTGCATGTTAGCAATCTTTCATGACATGATTGAAGAATCAATCGAAGTATTCATGGATGATTTCTCTGTCTTTGGAAACTCTTTCGACAAGTGCCTAAACAATCTCGATAAAATGCTCCAGCGTTGTAAAGATGCTCATCTTGTCCTTAATTAGGAAAAATGTCACTTCATGGTCAAACAAGGAATTGCGCTTAGACACAAGGTGTCTGGAGCAGGACTAGAAGTTGACAAAGCAAAAATCAACATAATCTTAAAACTTTCGCCCCCTACTAACATCAAAGGTGTTAGAAGTTTTCTTGGACATGCCAGTTTTTACCGAAGATTCATAAAAGATTTCTCTAAAATTGCTCGACCACTAACTAAGCTGCTTGAAAAAGATACTCCATTTGAATTCGATGACGAATGTCAAAAAGCATTCGATTTATTAAAAGAGAAACTCGCATGTGCTCCTATGATCGTAAGCCCAAACTGGAATCTTTCGTTTGAACTTATGTGTGATGCAAGTGATTTCGCAGTTGGAGCTGTCTTAGATCAAAAAGATGGTAAAATATTTCACCCGATCTATTTCGCAAGTAAAACTCTTAATCCTGCTTAACAAGAATAGACCGTAACCGAAAAAGAACTTATGGCTATAGTTTTTGCATTCGATAAATTCAGATCCTATCTTATTTTATCAAAAACCATTGTTCACACCAATCATTCAGCTCTAAAGCACTTATTCAAGAAACAAGATGCTAAACCACGTCTTATTCGATAAATTTTACTCTTACACGAATTTGACATAGAAATCAAGGATAGAAAAGGAACAGAAATGGTTGCAGCTGACAACTTGTCCCGAATTGAAAATGACGAGTCAAGCGATGATAGTGAAGTGAATGATAACTTTTCTAGAGAGACCCTTATAGAAATTAACACAAAAGATGAACCATGGTTCGCAGACTTTGTAAACTACTTGGTAGCTGATATTATATCGAAAGGGATGACGTATCAACAAAAGAATAAATTCTTCTCTAACCTCAAACATTACTTTTGAGAAGAACCTTACCTTTTCAAAGTATGTTCTGACGGTATGATTAGACGCTGTATATCTGGACCAGAAACTCAAACCATTTTAGATCAATGTCACTACGGACCCACCGGTGGACATTATGGACCCAACGTAACTGCTAAAAAGGTCCTAGATTCAGGTTTTACTAGCGAACAATCATCAAAGAAGCTAATACTTTAGTTCGCCTTTGTGAAGCGTGCCAAAAGACAAGAAATATATCAAAACGTGATTAGATGACCTTAAAAAACATTCAAGTCTGTGAAATTTTTGACATATGGGGTATTGACTTTATGGGACCATTCCCAAAATCCTATAAGTTTGAATACATTATTGTCGCTATTGATTACGTATCTAAATGGGTCGAAGCTCGAGCTTTACCAACCAATGATGCCCGAGTGGTTATCACCTTCCTAAAGAAACTATTCTGCCATTTTGGAATGCCCAAAGCTCTAATCAGCGACAGAGGTACTCACTTCTACAACAAAATAATGGAAAAGACAATGAAAAGATATGGAGTTAACCACCATTTCTCTACATCATATCACCCTCAAACTAGTGGTCAAGTTGAAAACACAAACAAAGCTCTTAAAAGAATTCTTGAAAAAACTGTTAAAGACAATCCTGCTATTTGGTCAAGAAAACTTGATGACGCTTTGTGGGCTTTTCGCACTGCTTACAAAACACCTACCGGTACCACACCCTATAAACTTATATATGGAAAGAACTGCCATTTACCATTTGAGATTGAACACCGAGCATACTGGGCCTTGAAAAATTGCAACCCATATCTCATTGCTGCAGGTGAAAAATGAATGTTCCAGTTACACGAGTTAGACGAATTTAGACACCAAGCCTATGAAAACTCTCGTCGATACAAAGCAAGAACCAAAGTCTAGCACGATAGGAAACTACGAATGAGGAAAGAATTCAAACATGGAAACAAGATTCTGCTATTTCACTCCAAGTATAAATTCAAACAACCGAAACCCAGATCTCGTTGGCTAGGACCATATGTAGTGAAATATCAATATTCATCCGGATATGTTGAACTATATGGTAAAGATGGAAAAACGTTTATTGTCAATGGCCATCGACTTAAACTATATCATGAAGAAGATAATGACTCAAGGGAAGCAGTAACTACCTTTTTCCCAAAAGAATGACTCTTGAAGTACGAGTCTAGCTAAAGACTCTCTTAAAATTAAGCGCTTCTCGGGAGGCAACCCGTGCTTTACTTAAGTGTAGAGGAGTCCCTTCTCTATTCTTTTACTAATACCCTTTATTTATTTTCTAAAAAACAACAAAAATATTTCTTTTTGTGTGCTTTTTGTTTGTTTACTTTTATGCAGGTACTTTAGCTTAAAGATATGGAAAATTATGAAGTATGCTCATAAATAGCTCTCTCGTAGCTATAAATTTTTCTCTGCCCCGGGAAGTACCGTTTTCCCTATTTTATCTCTATTATCAGTTATCACATTGAGGGCAATGCTTAACTTAAGTGTGGAGGGGAGCCAAATAGGAAAAATTAATCATATCCCTCCATGCTTGCCCTTCTAAAAATTTTCCAACTGATATTTTATGAAAAATCTTAATATAAATATGCTTTAAAAAATATAAAAATGCTCTTAGTAAGGCAAATCCAACCGGATTGACATTATAGCTAGCACAACCTACTCCACTAAATTGTGAGAATTCTAAGCCTTTAGAATATTCGGGTATCCACCTTTGGTACCCAAGATAATTGATGCTTTTAGCTTGTTCGAGTTAAGGTTTGAATGCAGTCATTTGTGTCTATTTCGTCATTACGGATGTGTACGTATGGTCTTTGTCGCCTTTTCTGGAACATTGGTATTGGTTGATAATTATATTTGAGAGAGCCGGTAATTTAAAAGCTCTAGAACTTGTACTTAATCATCATTTACTAGACCGAAGCCTAATCGTATGTAAAAGATTCCGCAAGTCCATGTTCTTGCAAGCACTCCCCTTGGTGCTAAGTTAATGAAGAAGTTATGTGCCAAGCCTTGGTTATCATTGCAATCGAATATATATATATATATATATATATATATATATAGTTCAAAGGAATAAAGGCTTATGTTTCGGCATGTGAAGATTGTATCCGCTCCAGTATCAAGTTTCGCCCTTCGGTCAAGTTTATGTGTTAAATACAAGCCTATGGTAGCTGTCTAGATTATGTCTATGCAAACTGAGTGTTCCTCACAAAAATATAACCCTGTCTGAGTGGCCTGAGTGAATTAAAAATCAAACACTATCCCTATGTGAGGTGCTATGTTATATGTCTATGCCTGAAAAGTTACCTAATATGCAAACTCTTATAAATCTAAATTTTCTCCACGTCATGATAAATGATCTTGTTTTCTCACTTTTATTGCTTGAGGGTAAGCAATAAGCTAAGTGTGGAGGGATTTGATAACGTCCAAATTCTACATGTTTTCTATGACATTATTTGTATATATTTTATCATTTCTCATGAACTTTCGATACTTAATAGCTTACAATTGCTTGTAGGTTCACTTGAAGACATCCCGAGGTTAGATACATCAAAATCAAATACCTACACGTTAAAGAACACATCATTCAAGAAAAGATCAGCAATCAAGCCCAAAATGCCATTTGTGCGCCGCACTTACCATTTGTGCGCCACACTTACCTTCAAGTCAAAGACAGTCAAATTCACATTAATTCAACAAGTACGCCACATAATCTTTTGTATGCGCCGCACTTCCCATCTGATATGAAGAATTTATGAAGACTTTAATGCTACTGCATTTACACCCTAAGTACGCCGCACATATTATCTTGCGCGCCGCACTTACTCAATAAACATTTAATACATGCATTTAATTGCCAAGTGCGTCGCACAATCTTTTATGTGCGCCGCACTTTCACCTGAATTTCAGCCTATAAATAGAGCCTCAAAATCACTCATTTGGATATATCACAAAAACAAAAAACCATCTCTCACACAAACATCCATTCTTCATCATCCTATACAAACCCTTTCTCCAAGAATAAACACCTTATCTTTTGGAGATTCAAGATCAAAGAACCAAGAACGAGGAAGAATATCATACTAGTATAAGCAATATAATGAAGTTTGCTATTGAAGCAAGTTATGTTATGAACTCCTTAGCCGCGAGAGGCTAAATCTCTCATGACTACTCGGTGATGTTATAATAATGAATAAGTGTTTGGTATGATCATGATCTCTTTAATCTCAAGCTTATGTTGCAATCCTATTATATCTTATCTTGTCCATCTTTGCTTATCAACTTAAATTATATAATCATTTTAGTATAGGTCGAGAGACCCGTTATGATCTATGTGGTTTTAAAGATTTGTCTATGGTCTTTATCGTCTGTGCTGAGAAATCCACTTTTGTAAATTGATAAACAAATAAGTTTTGATATACTAGTAACTGGATTATTTGAGTGACACATTTGGTCTAGTTAACTAAATATAAGTCTTGAGTTAATTAAGTTAGTTTGTGAAAACGTTTTCTGACGAGAAAATCCTTTTTATAAATTAAGGTTCCACCTCCGAGGTCTAATCATTTCCAACACTTATAAATTATTTTCAACTATCCGAGTAGTCATCTTTATTATCATTGGTAAAACAAAGAGTTATTTTCAAGTTAAAGTTTATTTTCTTTTTGATTATCTAAACACTACTCAAATCCCCGTGGACGACCTGGTCTTACCTAAAAAGATTATACTACATAAGTGGGTTATACTTTTACCCGTGTGTTTCCCTATAATAGAATTGGTATTTTCAGTCATTATAAATTTAAAGCTTTTGAAACACATCATAGTCTTTCAAATTTATGAATTTTTTCTTTCATCGCCTCAATTCATGAGGATTCGAGCATAGCTTCTTTGAAGTTCTTTGGTTCTACAGAAGTTAGGAAGGCATCAAAGTAACACCACATGGCATTAGTTTCGAGTTGCTCTCTAGTGGAGACTGGTCAAGACGGGTTACCAATCATGTTTGCTAATGGATGATCCTTATTCCATTTACCAATCAGTTCTAATGGAGAGTGAGAGGACTGCACATTTGACGACGATTCTTGTAAAGTAGAAACATCATGAAGAGGTTCATGACATGGATTGTCAAAGTGTGCATTTAGTATCGATTCTTCAACACCTTGTGAGATGATTAATGATTGTTGTTGTTGGTTAGTTGATAAAGTACTTGATGAAGGCGTATCTTGATCAATGGTTGTTGATGAAGCTGTAGCAGCTATTTGGTGCAACAGCTACTGGAACTGGAGAAACATCACTTGATGGAGGATTAAAGTATTCATCGAACATGTATGGGAACAAACGATCCCAATCATTTCTCATTGGTGGATTAAAAGGTTGTTGAGGAACAGGTTTTGGTACGAGTCCTGAACTGGATGTTGCAGGAGTCATAAGTTGAGGCCCGGGTCCTGAACTGAATTGTTCAGAAGCCATTATTATCAGCTCATCGAACGTTGCATGAATGGTTTCCATGATTTTTCGAGTTCTTCTATTATAGATTCTGAAAGCTTTATTTGTGGGCGCGTAACCAACAAAAATACCAATATCGGCCTTTGCATTTAGTTTACCCAAATTCTCACTGTCATTGGTCGGATAACAGAGTGAACCAAAGACATGAAGAAACGATAAATCTGGCTTCTTGTCGTGCATCAGCTCATAAGGAGCTTTGTTATATCGAAGACAGATCAGGGAACGGTTTTAGGTATAATAAGCTGTATTGATTGCTTTGGCCTACAAAAATAATAGAGCTTTTGAAAATATCAATATTGTACGAGCAGCTTCCATAAGAGTCCGGCTTTGTCTTTCGACAACGCCATTCTGTTGAGGAGTGCGAGCAACAGATGTTTGATGCGAGATGCTGACATTTTCATAAAATTCACGAAGGGTCTGATTGACAAATTCAGTTCCATTATTTGTTCGAACATTCCGGATTGTTGCATTCAAACGAACTTGAATATTTTTGATGCATTTGATGATAGCATCAGGAGCTTCATCCTTTGATCTCAGAAATTTAACCCAAGTAAATCGCGAGTAATCGTCAACAATCACCAAGATGTAATTTTTCTCATTGATGCTCTCCACTCGCATTGGGCCACAAAGATCCATATGCAGAAGATAGAGTTTATCTGGATTAGTGTCTTCAGCCTTAGGTTGATGATAGGATTTCTTGCTTTTGCCTAATGCACATGCTGAACACAGATGATCTTTCTTATATTTAAGCTTTGGAATGCCTCGTGCAAGACCGTCTTTGGCTAGCTTGTTTAGAGTACTAAAGTTAAGATGAGATAACCGACAGTGCCATAACCAGCTCTTAAAAATACAAACTTCCAGATCCGCCTCGTAAAATTATCTAACAGAAAACAAGCTATGTCCAAGCCCTTCAACATAGTATACCCTTGAGACAATTATGTTTCCTAGCTGATAGTCACCATACCCTATAATCTTTGCAATTTGGTTGTTTCGAATCGAACAGTTCCCAGAACTTTACTGACGAAGTTCATGAACTGAGAGCGGTTCCGTGTCATATGTTTAGAGCATCCGGAGTCCAGATACCAGAGAAAAATCTAGACAACCTGTCATTGACAAGAGAATAAGAAGATGGAACATATGTAGCATTAGATCCCCAAGAATGATTAGGTTCTAAGTTGTTAGCAATCTTAGAATTTACAATCTTATCTTTTTTACTCGAACCTACAGTTTTTACTTCTTTGGGTCTCCTGCTATAGACTCTAAGCTCTGGTTTTTGTGTTTCAACTGAATTAGAAGTGGTTTCCTTAAGATGCACTACTTTCTTGGGAGTGATCCTAGTTAAAGGGCACGAATTACCAACTAAAATGAATATTCTTCCTGTTGGTTTCCACTTATAGCCTATTTCAGTAAACATATGACCCGTAGGTTTCTAAATATTTTGCTTTTGTTCTTAGAAAACTTAGATTTAGAGCGCACATTCACATCATTTACAAAATCAAGGAAACACACATCATGATTTGCATCAAACATACATTGCTTACATTTAACACAAATTAATTCAGAATTCGCATTTAACATAGTATGCTTAACATTCGCATCACAAATAGGGTCTTTAACACGATTCTTTTTATTATAATTTAAATTAACTCTCCTAGGTTGGACTTCTACTTTATTCTTCATGTTTCTACTTGGTGTTTGCGAGATCCTATCATTCTTTTTTATTGCCTATAGGCTGTGATCTGCAAGCACTAGTAGAACTCTTCAATCCTGTAGAAGGCAACATATGTGTGTTAGAATCTGATGTCTTGGATGACTCTACCTGTTTAATGTTGCTTGAGGATGTGAGAGGTTTTGAAAACCTAAGATGATTAAATAAACACAAACTTTTATCTAATTGTTATCACCAGTAGTTTAGATTATCATTTAGTTTAAATAGCTAAAACCTACCAACCTCTCCAATATATGATTTACTTGCTTTCTATAAAACATAAAAATACAAAAATAATCTTCCTTCAACCTTTAGAATTCTGTTAGACCGTGATCAAGCCTTCCCAACCTATTCCTCGAGTGAACGATAACAACCCCCCGAGTCTTGCCTATACTACTACTACAACGATTAGGTGCTCTGCCTAGGGAGTTGTAAAACTTCTTGTTGAAGTCTAACGACGACCGCATTAAGTTTTTGGCACTGCCGCCTGGGGAATAGTTAGGTTTTGATCATAGTTTAGCTTAGTTCTACTCGCTTGAATCCTTTCAAGTAAGACTTTAATTTCCGCACATTAGCTTTCTTATAGTCTATCTTTTCTTCGTGTTATTTGTTTCGTAACCTATTCTCGTCAACCACCATAGGAGACGAGAATCCTATCTGTACTCTATGAGACTACTCTAAACCTAGACACGAGGGATATAGGAATACCATCGAGCTCATCGCAAGGAACAACGTGGTACCTCTTTGATTCGACACCATCCGGTTGGTGCAAAACGGATGCTCATTCCACGAACTTCGGTCCGAGGATCCAAACCAACACCTCAAGGATTTTCTTAAACTTGTGGACTTGCTTGACTTTGACAGTAAAAATAGGGAAAGAACGCGCCTGCGTTTATTTAAATTTTCCCTTCGCGATTAAGCTAGCAATTATCTTGAATGCCTTCTAGTAGGATCCATCTTCACATGGGAGGATCTTACTACCCGATTCCTTGCTCAATTCTTTCCACCGGGAAGGACCACAAAACTCCGCAACGATATCATGATGTTCTAACAACATCATGGAGAATATCTATCTGAAGCATAGACTCGTTTCAAGGACTTACTCCAAAAAGTCCCTCATCATGGCATAGACCTTTGGATCAAAGTCCAAATTCTTTATGACCACGTCAATCCCGTCACAAGATGAACCATTGACCAATCGGCCAGTGGTAAGCTTTGTGACCTCAACGCCGAAGAATCCTGGGCATTATTAGAGAACCTCGCCCTCTATGACAACGAAAGTTGGAACAACCCAAGGGATTTCGCTAAGCCGGTCAAGGCAATCGCTTTGCCTCAAGATGTCCCAAGTACATCCGACCGCCGTCTAATCGATCTCGAGAATTAAGTTTAACGCTTGATGGAAGCTCATCTTGCTCCGACACAACCTACTCAAGTGAACAAAATCACTACCTCATGTGAGATCTGCAGTGGTCCTCACAACACTCAGTATTGCATGGAAGATCCCGAACAAGCTTTGTTGAATACGCATCCTCGCATACCGATGAAGCGGGAGGTAAGTGGTATACCTTCAAGCCCGAGCAAAACAATCTTGGTAACACCTACAATCCATCATGGAGAAGTCACCCGAACCTTAGGTGGAGACAACCTCATAACTCCCAAAATAATTTTTCAAACCCACCAAACCGGTTCCAATCCAACGGTCCGATCCTGAACCGTTCCTTCAACAACCGTCCTCAAAATTTTAACAATCAATCAAATATAGAAGGACTGGTTTCCAAATTTATGGCATCTTAAGACGCTAGACTATCTAAGTTTAAAGCCGATTTCAAACAATAGCAAAGCGAGATGACCAACAAAATCGACACTGTGTTGAAGGCCATCACTGACCGAATAGCAGGCACGCCGCCTAGCGATACGGTTAAGAACCTAAAACTGGGGACTCATCCAATTTCGTCTGCTCGTTCTTACCCAACAATGGACCCGCAATGCTCAACATAAATTCACATTTCGATCAACACCATCACTATCTATCCCAAGCAACAAAGTGATTTCCATGATAAAACCAAAGAGAATGAGGAAGAAGAGAGAGACAGCCCGGAAAGACATCCCAACTCTCCTACACCACCCGATCCATCAATTTCATTCATCACCAAAAAAGTCCTCAAATTTAATTCAATCTTCGAATCGCTCGGATTGGTTCCCCCATAGCCCAACGCTTAACTCATTTGCACCAAAGAGAAAAATGGCAATGTGATGTTTATCGAGATTATCCCGAAGGATGATAATTCCCACAAGAATGAACCCGAAGCAGGAGTGCAAGAAGTGGAGTATTTCGACATATTCTCGACTAAGAGTGAATTGAGGATATTAGTTCAGTCATAGACCCTAGGCTATCGCAAGTAGTATTAGGGAGACCTTTTGTAGAGATATCCAACATGACTCACGATCCACCTGAAGGAGTTGTAAGATTCATTAACAGGACCGATGAAGTTTCCTATAAGATTCCCCATGAGATAGAACAATACAATTCATTGTCAGACTTAGAAAATAAGCATACCAAATTAGTCTATCTTAGGAACGAGGAAGATAATAGAAGAGGAGTAGAGTATGTAATGAGCAAGATACTAGGATTTTACAAAGAATTCCTAGAGCTTGGGCCTGAATGATGATGAAGGAGAAGTCACGTAAGAACGTGTGACTTCGAGTCTAGCTACAAGACTCGTTAATAAAGAAAAGCGCATCTTGGGAGGCAACCAAATTTACTTTTCCCGCAAATTATGAGTGTCAAGTGCGTTTTAATTCTTTACCATTTGTTTTATTATGTTTAAACTCTCTTGTAATCATGCTTTGTTTGTCTTTAACCTCGTCTTAATTTCAATCAAAGGTATTTTGCAAACAATAAGTGTAGGGAAATTTATCCGGCTCTTGAGCCAAATTCAAACATGTTAAATGAATTGTTTAGATTAATTCGCGTCAGTTTCGAGTCATATGATTGAATTGTTAAATCTCAGGTTTTATGCAGCCTTTTATACAGGAATTAACTTATGGAATCAAGTGCATGAAATTTTTCATCAAAAAAAAAATTTCGTTTTCATATACTGTGGAGACGGCGTCACGATTTACACGCGACGCCGTCACCACGACACCTGTGACGGGGTCACATAAACCCTGACGGCGTCATACGCCCAGGTCTAGAAAACTTAAAGTTTTTAATTATTCTTGAAAATAAAACTTGCACAACATTTAATATATGTATTCTTCTGTTATAAACCTGCAAAAAAACCTAATGAGTTTAATAATTCTCTCATCCTATCTATCAAGTCGAACCCTAAATTCATATTGTATATTTTTCTATCGCACATTTTATGCTTGGTGTAGTTGTCATTGTCTTTGATTACTGGTTATATTTGATGAGAAGAAGCTTGGAAGTTCTTAGGAAGTTTCATTGGATGATTCTCGAATGATGATTTAACCAGTTATCGCATGTTTCTTCTCTATTATTGAGTAAACCAGGGGAGTACTAGTTTCTTTTCCTTGTTTTCTTTTCCCTTTATTCGTTTTAACGGGTACTTTTAGAGAACATTGAGGACAATGTTCAACTTAAGTGTAGGGGGAAATAAGCCTTAGAAACTATTCTTTCATTTGTTATTTGCTTTGTCCTTAAAATAATGGGTAATATATCGAAACATAGCATAAGAGGTGATTTTTACCCAAATTTAATTTTTTTTATGACACATACAGACGAAAACCGAGTATTAATAGCGTCTCATGGATAGGAATTTATATTAGTAGCACAAAAACCCTCAAATTCCACCCCTAAAATGTGAGGTTCGCCCTTAGATGTTATACCTTTAGCTTGTTCGAGTTAAGGAGTGAGCAATCATGTGTGTCTATTCCGTCGTTACGGATGTGTATGCGTGGTTTTGTCACCTTTTCTAGAACAATGGTATTGGTTACTTTAGGATTATAAGAGTGTACCGGTAGCATATTAAATTCTAGAACTTGTTTTTGTGATGCATCCTAAGACCGCATAGTAAGTATTAGGATTTGCTTGATAAGAGGCATTAGGATTAACCCATGTTTTAAACCTGTAACTGTTATGATGGTCACCTCGATCATATAACTATCCCACACCCTTGCCATGCACTCATCTTTAGTCCAGGATACCCCTAGTATAACCCTCCGAGCCTATCCTTTTTCAAGGTTCTCGTAATTTTCTGGTGGATTCTAGATTATTAATGAAGAACATTGTCACCCTTAAACCAATTGTTATACCTAAAAAGCCTTAGCCTACCTAATATGTACTCACCATTAGTACATTATTCTGATAACCCAAGTTAATTATTTGAGTACATGGTTGCTAAGTCTTTATCCTTGTAAATACAGTTTTGGGACGATTGGGATTCATGGTAGTATTTATTTTGTGAAAGAATGGAAAAAAAAAAGTTAAGTCAATACCCCCATATGTTTGTCAAATGATCTCCATGTTATTTTGATCCACCTCAAATCGGGTCATTAGTTAGATTGTAAATATCGAGCATGTAAAATCTTAAGTGTAGGGGTACGTATTATAAACCCCATGTGATGTATTATGTTATTAAAAAAATAAGAAAAGAAAAAGAAAGAGATTGATGTAGAGTTGTGTAGAGTTTGTATATCTTCCTCCGAGTCTTGGCTTAGCAACCAAACCAGCGTGTATTCGTGTAAATAATTAGCTAATCCTTCCACTCCAAATTCACCCAAAGCCACCCAAATGTATCCCATCCTTTTCTATTTCCTTTATATGTTATCTTACACCTACACCCCATAACCCTTTAAAAGACGTCTTAGATAGTAATGAATAATGCTTGCACCTAGCGGTGGAGGTTTAATCCTTTACCAAGCCTATGGTAATTTATATGCTATGACAGGTAATGAGTGTTAATTTTCCGTTTCCCCTTTATGTTATAATTTATTATACACCCGAGTGAAAGAGAGAATCCCAAACACTTATGTGAGGTGCTAGTATATATTTTCCGTGCTTTTAATTACGAGGTCTAGAAGGTTGTGTTGTAGAATACTATTAAAGAGTAGGTAAAATGACCCCTCATATTGTTATTGTCTTGGTAGAAAAGCCAATTTGCTTGAGGACAAGCAAATCCTAAGTGTAGGGGTATTTGATGAGGTGTTATTTTATACACTTTTTCGGGGTCGTTTAACCCCCTAAATCGTGCATTTATGCCCAAAATAGATACTTAATCGTTCCTTTTTAGGTATTTCTCATTTGAAAGGCATTTAGAGGAATTACACGTGACTTGGGCTCATTTAGAGAAGAAACGGACAAGACTACGGACCTACACCAACACCACTCAAGATAATGTTCTCAGCAGCTGAAGACGGCATCACTAATATAACGTGACATCGTCACAACGAAGACTAAGACGGCAACACATGATTCCACG
This sequence comes from Tanacetum coccineum, assembly GCA_026074375.1. NCBI lineage: Eukaryota > Viridiplantae > Streptophyta > Magnoliopsida > Asterales > Asteraceae > Tanacetum > Tanacetum coccineum. Next base: position 32,208 of record BQNB010007492.1, read on the forward strand.
ACGGCGTCAGAGTATACGACCCAGCCCATTATCTAGAATATTCTTCATCATGACTGCGTCACGACTAAAACGTGACGCCGTCACAGCGATTTTCCTATATATACAAACCCAAATTTAGGGTTTTAAGTGTGTAACTTTAGAATAAAAAGAGGGTATGAACCCTAAGTCATTTAGCAGCTGTTAGGGATGAATTTAAGGCCTAAAATCCTATTGTACTTCCTCCGACTCATGTTTTAATCAAGTAAGGTTTATTTAATCATTTAATATGTCTATGTGTTGTTTGATTCATCTATGTTCTTACTTTACTTATAACATGCTTGGCTAAACCTCATATTGTGTTTATTTATGATTGTATGAAACCTAGAATGTAGATCTTAATGGTGTTGCTTCTTGTGATGAATGAGCACGTTAGGTCTTAGAAAACCAGCTTTTGTTTGTATCGATGTTAATATGTCTAGGAAAACATGATTATGTAGAAAGGATACCATCGGGTAACAGTCTTCATACTACCTTGCCCCCTAATATGGTTGATCTACTTTTAATATATTTCACATGCACTTAGTGTACCCCTAGGGGCCTTATAATATTCTTCATACTACCTTACTTGTGCGTTGCTCTAGCGGAATACTATGTAGATGGCGGGTTCGTGTAATTCGTTTATCACTTAAGAAATAGTTACATAGATTATCACAAGTGTGACAAGGCAACAACACTAGGAGAAGCAATCTATAGAGTAATACATGATTAAATAAACACAGTCTTTTATCTTATTGTTATCACCAGTAGTTTAGATTATCATTTAGTTTAAATAGCTAAAACCAACCAACCTCTCCAATATATGATTTATTTGCTTTCTATAAAACATAAAAATACAAAAATAATCTTTCTTTAACCTTTAGAATTCTGTTAGACCGTGATCAAGCCTTCCCAACCTATTCCTCGAGTGAACGATAACAACCCCCAAGTCTTGCCTATACTACTACTGCAACGATTAGGTGCTTTGCCTAGGGAGTTGTAAAACTTCTTGTTGAAGTCTAACGACGACCGCATCAATAATCTTCATGGGCATCCCTATTCTTCTTAAATCAATGAGAAAGAGGTTCTATATCTAGCTTGAACATTCCTGGAGCAATAGTGGTGGCATTAGTTATTATGGTGGCATTATCAAGCACATGTTTACCTTTTAATCTCCTTAATTCATTTTGTAATGATGTAGTCACAAAAACCTTTTCTTGAATTTGACCTTTTATGTTGGGAAATAGATTGTAACAGACTTAATACTGGTAGTATAACAGTTAAGTCGGGTAGTAATAGTTAGTTCTGATAGTATTGAGTTAATACTGGCAAACTAAGTTAAGTCTGGCAGTACTAAGTTAGTACTGGTAGTCTTAGCAGTACTAGAGTTAGTACTGGTCATAGTTAGTTAAGTATGTTATAAACCTGCAAAAAAACCTAATGAGTTTAACAATTCTCTCATCCTATCTATCGAGTCGAACCCTAAATTCATATTGTATATTTGTCTATCCAGTCACATTTTATGCTTGGTGTAGTTGTCTTTGTATGAAATACAGGTAAAATTTGTTTGAAGAAGCTTGGAAGTTCATAGGAAGTTTCATTAGATGATTCTTGGAGGACGATTTAACTAGTTATCGCATGTTTCTTCTCCATTATTGAGTAAACCAGGGGAGTACTAGTTTTCTTTTCTTGTTTCTTTCCCTTTATTTCGTTCGAACGTGTTTACTTTAAAGAACTATTATGGGATAATTAATCAACTTAAGTGTAGGTAAAATAAGCCTTATAAACTATTCTTTCATTTGTCCATTTGATTTGTCCTTAAATGATGGTATAAATCAAAACATAGCATAACACAGGTGATTTTACCCAAATTTAAACTTTTATGACACATAACCAAGACGAAAACTGAGTAATAATAGCGACTCAATAGGAATTTATATAGTAGCACAAAAACCCCTCAAAATCCACCCCCCAAAATGTGAGGTTCCCCTTATATGTAATACCTTACTGTACGTAGTTAAGGAGTGAGCAATCATGTATGTCTATTCCGTCATTACGGATGTGTATATGTGGTTTTGAATTGCTTTTCTAGAATAATGGTATTGGCGTTACTTCTTAGAATTATGAGAAGTGTACCATTACATATTAAATTCTAGAACTGTGTTTTTTGATGCAATCCAAAAGAACCGCATATAAGTAATAGGATTTTGCTTGAATAAGAGGCCATTAAGATTAACCCATGGTTAAACCTGTAGCTGTTATGATGTCAACACTGCCTTCGATCTATCTCTCTCTCTCTACTCACCACCAGCGCGCGCGCGAGAGCGCGACTCTCTATCTACCTCTTTCGCCACTCCAGGATACCCAGTAACAATACCTCCGAGCCTGATCCTTTTTTCACACACTGCCTTGCACACACACACATCTAATGGATTCCATATTATTAATGAAGAACATTGTCACCCTTAAACCAATCGTTACACCCAAAAAGCCTTAGCCTACCTAATATGTACTCACCTTTAGTACATTATTCTGATAACCCAAGTTAATTATTTGAGTACATGGTTGCTAAGTCTTTATCTTTGTAAATACAGTTCTGGGACGATTGGGATTCATGGTAGTATTTATTTGCGAAAGATGGGAAAAAAAAGTTAAGTCAATACCCCATATGTTTTTCAATGATCTCCATGTTATTTTGATCCACCTCAAATCGGGTCATTAGTTAGATTGTAAATATCGAGCATGTAAAAGCTCAAGTGTAAGGGTACGTATTATAAACCCCATGTTGTATTATGTTATTCAATAAAAAAAGAGAAAAGAAAAAGAAAGAGATTGATGTAGAGTTGTGTAGAAAGTTGTAATATCTTCCTCCAAGTCTTGTCTTAGCAACCAAACCAACGTGTATTCGTGTAAATAAGTAGCTAACCCTTCCACTCCAAATTCACCTAAAGCCACCCAAATGTATCCTATCACGTTTCTGAATCCTCTATATCATGGGGTAATCTTGCACCTAATACCCCCATAACCCTTTAAAGGAGAGACGAGTCATAGAAAGTAATGAATAATGCCTGGCACGCTAGTGGTGGAAGGTTTAATCCTTTAACCAAGCCTATGGAAATTTATATACTATGACATGTAATGAGTGTTGATTTTTTATTTCCCTCTTATGTTATAATTTATTATACACCCGAGTGAAAAGAGAATCCCTAAACACTTAATGTGAGTGCTAGTATATCATTTGCCTGTGTCTTTTAATTACTAGGTCTAGAAGGGTGTGCGTTATGATAGAATACATTAAAGAGTAGTAAAATGACCCCCATATTGTTAATTGGTCTTGGTAGAAAAGCCCATTTGCCTTGAGGAAAAGCAAATCCCAATGTAGGGGTATATTTGATGAAGGTGTTATTTTATACACATTTTCGCTGTCGTTTAACCTCTTAAATCGTGCATTTGATGCCCAAAATAGATACTTAATCGTTCCTTTTTAGGTATTTCTCATTTGAAAGGCATTTAGAGGAATTACACGTGACTTGGACTCATTTGGAGAAGAAACGGAACAAGACTACGGACCTACACCAACATCACTCAAGATAATGTTCTCAGCACTGGAGACGGCGTCACCAATATAACGTGACGCCGTCACAACGAAGACCAAGACGACGACACATGATTCCACAACGGCGTCAGAGTACACGACCCAACCCATTATCTAGAATATTCTCTATCATGACGGCGTCACGACTAAAACGCGACGCCATCACAGCGATTTTCCTATATATACAAACTCGAATTTAGGGTTTTAAGTGTGTAACTTTAGAATAAAAAGAGGGTACGAACCCTAAGTCATTTAGCAGCTGTTAGGGACGAATTGAAGGCCTAAAATCCTATTGTACTTCCTCTGACTCATGTTTTAATCAAGTAAGGTTTATTTAATCATACATATGTCTATGTGTGTTTTGATTTCATTATTTTCTTGCTTTACTTATAACATGCTTGGCTAAACCTTCTATTGTGTTTATTTATGATTGTATGAAACCTAGAATGTAGATCTTAGTGGTGTTGCTTCTTGTGATGGATGTGCACGTTAGGCTTTAGAAAACCAGCTTTTGTCTGTATCGCTGTTAAAGGTATAGGAAATGTGAATTGAAGAAAGTTTACCAATGCGGGTAACAGTCTTCAAACTTACCTAGACCGAGGCCCCCTAATATGGTTGATCCACTTTTAATATATTTCACATGAACTTAGTGTATCTCCCCTAGGTGCATTAGGTACTATTCTTCATACCGGCCTACTTGTGCGTATGCTCCTACTATGCGAATACTAAGTAGATGGCAGGTTCGTGTAATTCGTTTATGACTTAGAAATAGTTACATAGATCATCACAAGTGTGACAAGGCAACAACACTAGGAGAAGCAATCTATGGAGTAATACATGATTAAATAAACACAGTCTTTTATCTTATTGTTATCACCAGTAGTTTAGATTATCATTTAGTTTAAATAGCTAAAACCAACCAACCTCTCCAATATATGATTTACTTGCTTTCTATAAAACATAAAAATACAAAAATAATCTTTCTTCAACCTTTAGAATTCTGTTAGACCGTGATCAAGCCTTCCCAACCTATTCCTCGAGTGAACGATAACAACCCCCCAAGTCTTGCCTATACTACTACAACGATTAGGTGCTCTGCCTAGGGAGTTGTAAAACTTCTTGTTGAAGTCTAACGACGACCGCATCAATAATCTTCATGGGCATCCCTATTGTTCTTAAAGTCCCTATGAGAAAGCAAGGTCTAATATCTAGCTTGAACATTCCTGGAGCAATAGTGGTGTCATTAGTTAATGTGGTGGCATTATCAAGCACATGTTTACCTTTTAATCTCCTTAATTCATTTTGTAATGCTATAGTCACAAAAACCTTTTCTTGAATTTGACCTTTTAAATCCGCATTTTCCATACACTTAGAGTTCAATTGAGCAATCAAAGCGTCATAGTGTTCTTTAGAAAGAGCACGTGTCTTTTTAATCGAATCAAATTGATTTTTGTAAATCTTTTTCAAATGCTTAATTTCTTTATGCAAACATTCATTTTCAGAAAGTAATTTGGCCACACTATGCTCCAATTCAATGTTTATGGTTTCAATCTCATCCATTTCTTGTTTCACTTCATTTCCTTGTTATTTTCTCTCATAGATTTAATATGTTCCTTCAACTTACAAATGGTAGTGTCTTTAGCTTGTAGCTGATCTTTCAAATCATTATTTTCAAAATATTCTGGAATTTCAAGAGCATTTTGATTATTACAGGATTTAACATTTTGAAAAATTTTGTTGATTGAGTTGGCAAAGTTGACATCAAGAAAAATGCAATGTTTTACCAATGTTGTGACATAAACTTTTCCGAAAGGTACATTAATAAACGCATTTTGTTTGTTCAAAAGCTTAGCATCAAGATCCAAACACTTGTTACAAGATTCACTTTTCTTCATTTCCAAATTCACATCATCAAAAACAGCAGTATAATTCATCACATATCATAACATCTTGAGACATGATTTGGTGCAAGAGTCAATCATTTTCAAGAAAAAGTTCTTTCTTATGAATTTCAAAACACTGTTTGTCTACTGAACATTGTTAAACATCAACTTCCATCTGGTTAAAAACTTTTTGTACTTTCGTTACCTCATTTAAAAGATCTTTATCAAAAACATTAAATATGTCTTTTAAGGTCTTTAAAAATGGAATTATTTCATTTAGAAAAACAACTTTAGTGTGTTCAAACCCCTATTCCCCTTCTGTAATAGCATCAGGTGTAATCCGCTTTTTCACCACGGTGTCAAACTAGCCAAGATGGTATTTAAGCTTTTGAAGGCTTGTATTAACCAGGCTTACCTTAGGGAGTTCCTTAGGAGCCTCAATTTTGACAGGTGACGAAGCAGATTGGTCAGTATTAGGGTGTGAAGTTTGTAACCAGAAAGCTTGTTCATCAGACAATTCTTGTTGTGGAACAAAACATTTACCAAAATCTTCAAACAATCAATTTAACTCAACATAATTAATTGGAGTAGTATTAACTTTCTTTTCTTTTGACATTGGATCGTTTTGTTTTGCAAGCATTTTAGATCGACTAACTTCTTCCAAAATTAATGTCTCTTCATCATCAATCACATGACTAGCAGCATGTTGAATAGATATAAAACTACCATCATACAAGGTTGGCTTAATTCGCTGAGCTTTCTTGAGATAAAACGAATTTTGATAACCAAGAGCTTGTTTGTGAGTGTCATCATAAAAAAACCTATGGTTTTGTTAACATGTGCACTGTTTGAGCAGATTGGCCCACTTTGTAAACAATATTATCCAGTTCCTTAATCTTCTTTTCTAAATCAATTTCTTTATCTATATATTTACTTTCATTTTCTTTGGATTTATTTTTAAAACAGCAAATGTTTGCAATAAAGATTCCTTTTCTTGGATTTGATTAGAAAGATTTTGTTCAAGTGAGTCAATTTGCTGCTTAAGTGCAAGCTTTTCCTTAATCATATCATCCATTTGAGAATCAATCATTTTTTTCGCGTGTGCTTAATTCAATATTAAGACGTTGTTCAAAAGTTTTGACTCGTTCTTTATATCTATCAAGCTCAGCGGTTAAGGATTCATTATTCTTTTCCTGATTAGCCTTTTCCTAATTTTTTACATGATTAATCATTTGTTCTAACATTTGTTCAATCACAGATAAAATCATTGAATCTTGTCGTGCATACAAATTAGTATCTTGAATAGCTGCCTGTTGCATTTCTTGTAAATATTAAGAGTACAGAATGATATTGCTATCACTTGTTATCTTATTTTTGTAAAATCAACTACTGGTGTTTGTTCAAAACTCTGCATTGCATGCACACTTTGATTATCCATATCAGTATGATAGGGTTCAAATGAGGTACCTCTGAGATAATGACAAAACCATAGTTGGAAAGATTAGCCATCAGAAGCGCCTTTGCATTAGACACATCATCACAGTCAAAATCATAAGCATCAAGATCCTTAGTATGGAAAGCAGCAGTGTTTAGAATGGTTGTCTGAGCAGCTTGATCGTCTGGAATGCCTGGATATGCGCTCTTCATCCAAAATTTAACCAGATTCGAGAGCATCAGCCAACATTGCCTTTTCCTTAAACCATGCAGCATTCCTTGGTCACTTAGGCTGAGTGCATTGCCTCTCCATGTGTTAACCTTATCAATCACGTACAAGCATATACGAATTTACTTAAGATTCTAGAGAGAGAAATGTTTAGAGAGAGAAAGAACTATAGAGAATAGTTACATATTAAGATATAAAAAATAAGCAACACCCTATCCACATGAGGAAAGGGCTTTATATAGTAGAGTACATGGGCCGATCTTAGGTTTAAGTGGGCTTCCAAGGCCGGGCTTGATATCTAATGGGCTTTAAAGCCTGTAACTTAGGCCCAGTTAGCTTATAGAATTCTCGGGAACATTATCTAGACTAATACAAGGTTTGGGAATATTAATAACCATCACTTTACATAAACTAGGTCTAACAATCTCCCCCTAAGGGGTGGTCATTGCACATAAGGTTTCACTTCTTGTGACGTCTTGAGTTTTGGAACCTTGTAGACTTGTGAATTCCTTTGAAGTTCCTTTTGCATGCTTGTGATCATGGATCTTGATATATAACTTGATATTCTTTGACAAAATACTGATATCATGGTCTTTGGCCTTGATTTGTCTTGACTACTGAGATCTTTGAATTTGTATCCTTAAATCTTTATTCCTTCTTGCGATCTTGTGTCTCCACCCTCATGCTCAAGGTCTTAAAATCTTGCTAACAATCTCCCTCAACATTTTCTTTAACATGATTACTTGTACCACATCACGGTAGGAGTGGTACTTGATCCACTTGTGAGATATATCTTTGTTATTGTTCGGCAATCTTGTCGAAAATGTTCCTTTTAGGGAGCGTTGTACATAATAGATTGCAGAATACTTTGAAACATGTGCTTGAGCTTTCATCAAGCATGAGGTCTTGAATCTTGACTCGATGTGGATTAGAAGCTGCTATCGTTGGGACACCTGTAAGTATAGGTTAGTGATAAGCATACATGGATGAAAGTGTCTTTGTCACTTCGTCGAATACGGTTATAATAACCACGGTTCCCCGTTAATCAGTATAAATACTGCCTGTGATCAGGTAGAATTCAAAAGAAACTCATTGACAGGGTTTCGCAGCTGCACTAGCCGTTCTCGTTACTGGAGCGTCTCAAAGCAGACAACACGGTAAGAGTGAATCAGATAGTTATTATCTTTCTGATTGAGTCGTCAATTCATATACTAGACCAAAATCGATATCCAGTTGACACATGCTTGATTCATTTAGAATCTCGCAAGTCATCTACTGCAGAGCTGTTTGATGTTGACTCTGGAAGGATTTCCATTCATCATTATGAATACTAAAGAGTATCACTCTGAATGTTCTGGCAGTTACCACAAGGATAATGCGTAGGACTCTTTGATACCAAATGTTGTATAATGATGTACGACATTTTGTATATTGGAATTTGTGTCCTAGTGAGATTTTTGATAGATCTCGTTGGCTCTAGACTCTGTAAGTGCACATTTTTTTCTTTGGTAATCGGAGGTTGGAGCGAACTGCCACCTTTTCAATATCAATGATCTCGGAATGAGAAAGCTGATAGAAACGTGTTGATCTCCGTGAGAAATGAAACAAACTTCTTTTAAGAGAAGCCTGAGTAGCTGGGATGGGTTGTGCCTTGCATCATTGGGTCCATAATGACTTGACTTCAGTATCAGAATCATCATTGTGATTACCGATAGATTATGCATTGACCCAGTTTCTGCCTAAGGTTGTATGGAGGGCTTCTTTCTTTCCACCATTTATCCTTACAATTCTTTTTAATTCTTCAACCCCTTCAATGTTAATCCAACGTGTCCTTATTATCACCTTGTTGGGTTTGTTCCAGTGATAACTCATGCCTTAGATAACATTCTTCCCGATCTCACTTTTCTCCTTTTTTTTAATCATACCTAAGACTTCTACTCTATCTAATGAAGTGTTCCTGGGTAGATCCCTCTTATTCTGGCTGGATCATAGAACGAATATACCTAACCTTAACCGCCTTATAACTCCTTAAGAGACAATAGTTGGTCGGTCATTGGGTATTGCCTTGAAGATCCATAAAACCATTTAAAAAATCAATCAATGTGTCTTAGAAATCATTTAAGACACACTGAGAGTTTCCAGAGTTACCAAAAAGCTCCCCCTACACATATGCACCATATTATTGAAGATTTTGCACATGTGAGGTTTGGGAACGCACTTACAGATTGAAGATCGTATCCATTATTAATCTGTATTGATCACATTTTAATCACTATACTCCCCCTCAAAATTGCATATGTGGTGACAATTTTTGACAATTAGTGAACCTAACTAAGTCTTGGGAGAACAGGAGTGCATGCAGAATGAATCATATTATTATACTCCCCCTCGATAAAAGATTAGAGTGAAAACTTAGAGTGGGAGTTTTTGAGCACATAATTTTGAAAGAATTTAAAATTTTCTTTTTGAATATATCTTGAAAAATTATGCTCAACAGGAAAATGATTTGATATATATCTTATTAATTATCATTTTCTTGGTGCTTCTCTTGAGCATTCACAAACTTTGAATGTTTGCATGATATTGCTCAAGACCGAGAAGATGTGAACTTCCCATATTTTAGGTTAAATGTACATAAATGGACATTTTCCTTTCTTTGAAGACTGAGTCCTAAGTTGACAATTACTTAGAAGTCATAGAGAAAAATGTGAAAGGACATGTTTTGAAAGCATTTGAAACTCTTGCTGAAACTTTATTTATATACCCGTGTCAATATTAATCAACATTTCTAGGTACATAAATGTTATCGATTATCGAGAGACATGTCAGAGAAGAATGTTTTTGGTATTTTTGAAAGTTTTTGATTTTATATGTTGCTTTTATAGGTTTTATATTTTTATATTTTGTTTTTTTGATAAAATATATACAATGACTTACCAAGATTTCGCAAGACGTTCAAGTTCCTGAGGAGACAAGCTGCGCATACCAAGGCGACGAACCAAATAGTTGAATTGATCTACCGGAAGAGCTTTGGTGAAGAGGTCGGCCAGTTGGTAATCCGTCTTGACAAAATACAGTTAATCGTACCCTTTTCCACGTGTTCCTTTATGAAATGGTAGCTGACAACGATGTGTTTTGTTCTTGAGTGTTGGACCGGGTTGCAAGATATGGCTATGTCTGATTTCGAATCACAGAAGATTGGAATCTTGTTGAAGTGATAGCCATCATCCGTTAACTGTGTCCGCATCCAAATGACTTGGGCACAGGAAGCGGATAAAGACACATATTCTGCCTCCGCGATTGACAGAACCGAACAGTCTTGTTTCTTTGAGGACCAGCTAACCAGCTTTCACATAAGAATTAAGCTCCACCAAAAGTATTCTTAAAGGTGTCTTTACATCCGCATAATCAGCATCTGAAAATCCAGTTAGTTCAAAACCAGAATCCTTCGTATACCAGAGACCCGTATTAACGGTTCCTCGGAGATAACGAAAGATCCTTTTAACCTCCTTGAGGTGCTTCTCGGTTGACTTATCCTGGTACCAAGCACATAAATAAGTAGCATGTACAATGTCCGGTCTACTAGATGTAAGATACATTAGGGCACCAATCATGCTACGATATTTCATTGCATCGACTAGAGACCTATTTTGATCTAGGTCAAGCTTGTATTTGATCTCCATTGGAGTTCCAACGGGATCACAAGATTCCATTCTATATTTTTTAAGGATTTCTAACACGTAGTTTGACTGGTTTATAAAGATGCCACAAGGGGATTGGTTAATTTGTAAACCAAGGAAAAATGTCATTTCCCCCATCATTGACATTTTGAAGCAGCTTTTCATCTCTTCTCCATGAGGGCAGAAAATAGTTGGGTATATCCTTAGGGTGTGTAGAACCAAAGATAATATTCATCAACAATAGACCTGTACCACTAAAGATGTCAGTAGTCGAGCGTCTTATAAACAAGAGTTTATGGGGGGGGGTTGGACATCAATTATGCCTTTTGAAGAAGTGCTTTGTAGGAGAAATGTTGACATATTCATCGTACCATGCCCTTGGGAGCTTTGCTTTAACCCAGATCGAAGCTTCTTAACTTGTAGACATGGCTTGGATGATCAGCATCGATGAAACCTTCAGGTTGACACATGTACACGTCTTCTTTTTGAGCGTTACCACTGCAAGAAAAGCGGTGTATCATCCATTTGAAACAAGTGAATGATTGTGTGACAGCTTCAGCATATGCCAAGAATATCCTGATAACTTCCATTCCTAAGAAAAGGAGCGAAGGATTCTTCTAAAAAATTATTCCTTCCTCTTGGCAGGTTATGGTACCCTTCTACAACCAGACGGACTTGTTTCCGGTTGACCGTGTTCTCTTCATCATGCTTGTTTTTGAATAACCATTTCAAAGTTAGGGGTTTTATGTTATCTGGAGGAGGAACTAACACCCATACATCAAGCCTTTTGAACTGAAGAAGCTCCTCTTGCATTGATTCAATCCATGCAGGGTCGGTCATAGCCTCTTTGACATTCTTGGGTTCCACAGTGCTTACCGTTAATGCGTATATGCACATGTCACCATCGGATCGCAGTTGATTCCTTGTCAAAATGGGTGATGAGGGTTCTCCGATCACTTGTTCCAAAGGGTGATCCTTAGTCCATTGAAATTCATGAGGGTATGGTTGGTAAAACGTATGCATGTTCGATGGATCCACATATTGTGAGGATGAAGATTCAACATCACTTGTGGATAGAGTAGCAAAGGGATTTACAAACGTATTTGCATCAAACATAGCATTTGGAACATTGTCAGCAATTGTTGCGGGTTGATGTAGCATTCGGACTATGTTGTTGTTGTGTTTGGAGCTCGTCAACATCCTATGAAGTGTTTGGAAAATTTGTAGCTTGAGGGGATGAATTTGTTAGGGTCGGTGCGGTGTCTGCGATTGTTGTAGATGTCGTTGGATTCTAAAGAACTTGAGGTGCTTAAGCAGCGGGAACAGTTCTTGGAGCAGCCGATGGTTGACCACCAATGTAATCATCGTACATTGCTTCGAACAGTAAATCTAATTTACGTTTAGTTGGTTGTTGAGTTGTTATTGTTCACAGAGCATAAGTAAGATTGAGTCCTGAACTGATTTGTCCAGAAGTCATGCTTTGAAGCTCGGGTTTTAAACTGCTTTGTTCAAAAGCCATAGCTGAAAGCTCATAAAATATCACATTCATTGTCTCCATGATTTTCTTTGTCCTTCATTTGTAGACTCTGTAAGTATAGGAATTAGCTGAGTAGCCAATGAATAAGCCAATATCACATTTTGCACCAAGCTTCCCAATATCTTCACGGTCATTCTTGGGATAACAGCGAGCCCCGAATACATATAGAAAGGAGATATCTGGTTTTTTGCTGTTAATAAGCTCGTATGATGTTTTGTTAAATTGATGGTGAATGATGGAGCCATTTTGAGTGAAGCACGCAGTAGAAATTGCTTTAGCTCATAAGAATAACGGTGCAGGAGAAAAAATCAACATTGTTCTAGCAGCCTCCACTAGCGTGTGGTTTCTTCGTTCCACTACACCATTTTGTTGAGGGGTTCGGACAGAAGATTCTTGGTGAGAGATGCCAACACTATGAAAGTATTCTTGAAGCACTTAATTCTAGGTTGTGGCCTTCTGTTCTTAGTAGTAATTTTTATTCCTGTAAAAGACAAACCATTTGCGTCAGAATTAGCATCTTTCTTGATGATGACATGAGGTTGTGAAACAGTGATCGGATTTGTCCTAATGCTTGCATTGATGGGTTTGTTAGGCACATACTTTCCTACCCTAGAAGTCTTGAGAGGATTAATCCTAAACATTCCAGGGGCAATTACGTTGACATTTTTCACAACTTTTGATTCTTGTGGTGTGGGTGCCGAGTTTGAAGTGAGTGGTTTTGACAAAGCATGTGTCTCATCGATCTTGGGAAGACCCTTAGATTTTTGAAAAGGAGTTACAGTATAGAGTTTTGGTCCAGAGGAAGAAGGTGGTTTTCTCAAGATTGATTGCTTACAAAACTGAGTATTCAGACTCGTATCTTTGGTAATGTCCTTTTGTTCAGAAACCTTATCACATAACTGTACTCTTAGCTTGGTATTTTCATAAATTATATCATGTAATTTAATTTGCAAAGAGTCAATTATAGTTTGGTTTGAGTCCGAGTCACATTGATAGAGTCAAACAGGTTCTGGTATGCAGTCTTAAGATGTGCATTTTCTTTTGCATAATTCCTAATCTGAAACTCTAATTCCACATTCTTATTCTCAAGTTTCTGAGACAATCGTTCAAGGGTATCCGATACACCTGGAGTATCCTTACATTTTCCCTTGAGATCTCCCAACTGAGCTTGCAACCGTTCGATCTTTTGTTGCATGTTATTATAAGCTTTATCATACAAAATTTTATCATATTTGCATTCTTCACATTTTTTGTACCAATCATTCCAAAGTTTATCATATTCATTCTCCTTTTTAATGATACAATTTTCAAAACATTCTTTCGTACGATCAAGCTCAGTTTGGAGATTTGATGTATCTACAACAGAATTACTTTGGAGTAGATTAACATGTTTAGTCTCCGTGACACTGAGACAAGGTCTCTTTTTAAAGAAACTCGAATGGCTAGGAAGGGTTGGCATTGATCACTGGGTCCTTGATGTCGTTTTCATTGTCAGCAATCATACTTGATGATTCTGAAACATTGTATTGACCGGTTTCTGCCTTATGTGTATGGATGTCTTCTTTCTTTAACCCTTTATCTGTACAATTCTTTTTCATTTCCTCAAACACTTCAGTGCTTAATGAGAATTCATACTTGCACCTTGTTGGGGTATATTCCAGTACTAGCTCCATCTCAGTCGGCACTATTCCCTTATTCTCACATTACCCTTTTAATCATACTTATGGCTTATGTTCTAAATAGTGGATTGTCCGGGTAGTTCCTCGGTTCCGCAGGATAATCAGAACGGTACCTAACTTTACCATCCTTATAACTTCGATAAAGTAAATACTTGCGTCAGTGTTTTGATACTGTTCACCCTTGCCCATCAAAATCACTATGAAAAGACTCAAATCGGTACTTATGATATAACTATCAAAGTGTTTAGTACCCGATTGTTTTTGCATTTCAGAAAAGCTCCCCCTCAACATGTGCATCGGTATTCGAAAATGTTTAGCACATGGGGGTGGAGAATACACCTTGAGAACCTTAGATGTATGATCATATTTTAGTTACAAGCTGTGTATGGAACATATTAATGCTCCCCCTCAATCGTTGAGGGTATGTGTTAGTGTCAGATATGATAATTTTGAAAGATTTTTTCGTTAAACTCAAAAACCTGGTTTTTTAAGTTTAATGAAAAACTCATGAAAGATTCATACACTACAATTAACATCAAAATCCATATATTAATGTACAAGATGTATGTTGCATACCGATGATATTGATTATTATTCATTCCCTTCTCTTGATTAGTTTGGTAGCCAATATCTCTGGACTCTTCTTACTAATGATGCATTCGAGATTTATGATCTTTAACTTTCTCCCAAATATCTCGACGACCTGTAGGTTTTTGTAGTGGAGGTAGTGGTGGTGGAAGTGTTGATGTTGTACCAGTTGTCTCTGTTACGCTAGAGGGACACTTACAGATGATGCAGTGAGAGCTCTGAAGATTTGGGTTCCTTAGCTTCTTTTCTCTCTCAAAGAACCGGTTTACCACTTTACAATCTGGCACCCAGCTTAAATTTGAAAACACTATCCCCTCAATCGAGGCCGTTTTCATTAAAGAGCTGTAGGCATTGATTTGAGTGCCAAAATTAGTCCGGATCGATTTTACAAAAACATTTTTCCCACCGTGGTTAACACAAAATAATTTTAAAGAATCAATTAAGGAAACAATTATTTGGTTAATCATAACAGGAAGAATTCTCACTTCAAATTAAGAAAACTCACTGAAAAACGATCATTAATCCTAAATTGCAGGATATAAAGTAATCCTTGCCCGAGTAAAATTAATTACCCGTTGTAGGGAATACGTTTGTCTTTCAGACGACAATCTTTCCTTCAAATGAGAACGGGTTGCTTTTTGAAGTATTGCTAAACCATTTTTGTAATTCCAAAAGACTCTAAAATATTTACCAAGTCTATTTTTATGTACTTATGTACATAAGGATACAACGAGACACTTCACTTTACTCATCTCTCCTTCTTGAAGGCAATTTGACGGGTTTTAAGGGTTAAAACTCTTCATCCCAAGTCGTGGAGTAGAAATTCGAACGCTTCTTGTAAAGATTTTGTGTGGAAGGATATCTGCCAGTTGATAGTTTGTTTTCACGAAGTAGAGTTCAACCACTCCATTTTCCACTTGCTCTCAAATGAAATGGTGTCGTATGTCTATGTGCTTAGACCGTGAGTGCTGGACATTGTTGCAGCTTAGAGCAATGGCACTTTTGTTATCACAGTACAGAGGAATTTTATTGAATATAAAGCCGTAGTCTTTAAGCTGATATCGCATCCAAAGGATTTGAGCACAACATCCAGACATTGTAATGTATTCCGCCTCTATTGTTGAGATGGCAGTGCTTCTCTGCTTCTTTGATGACCAGCTAACCAATCTATCTCCAAGAAACTGAGCACTTCCCGACGTGCTTCTTTTTAAATCTTGACATCCCGCATGATCCGCATCTGCATAAGCTGTTAGAGACATAGCATTGTCCTTCGGATACCAAAGACCCATGTTAATGGTTCCTTTTAGGTACCAAAAGATGCATTTGATTGTTTCAAGGTGCTTTTTGGTAGGCTTGGCCTGATATCTAGCACACATGCACACAACGAATACAAGATCGGGTCTACTGGCAGTGAGGTACATAAGTAAGCCAACCATTCCTCTAAATCGAGTTTGGTCAACCAAAATCCCTAATAGATCCTCTTCCAGTTTTAATCGATCCACCATAGGTATATCGACAGGGTCAGTAAGATCCATTCCATATTTCTTTAAGGTTTCGAGGGCATATTTTGCTTGGTTAATAAAGATGCCTCCGGGACTTTGAGAAATTTGTAATCCTAAGAAAAACATCATTTGTCCCATCATCGACATTTGAAATTTAAAGCTCATCTCTTTTGAAAATATGTTACACGCATTATGATCAGTTAAGGCAAAAATGATATCATCTACGTATATTTGAACGAGAAGGATATGTTTGCCTGATTTGCGTGTGAATAACGTAGGGTCCACATCACCTTTGTAGAATTTGTTGGCCATAAGAAACTTTGATAGTGTGTCATACCACGCCCTTTGAGCCCGCTTTAACCCATAAAGAGCCTTCTTTAGACGATAGACGTGAGTAGGGTAATCAAGGTCCTCAAAGCCTTCTGGTTGACTGACAAATACTTCTTCTTGTAGATCACCATTCAGAAAAGCAGTTTTGACATCCATCTGATAGATGATCATGTTTTTGTTGGCCGCATTGGCAATGAAGATTCTGATGGCTTCTATCCGTGCAACAGGTGTAAATGATTATTCAAATCAATACCCTCCTCTTGACGATATCCCTTTGCTACTACCTGTGCCTTGTTTTTCAGAACATCACCATGCTCATCAAGCTTGACTTTGTAAATCCACTTGAGACCAATAACCATTACATTGTCTAGGCGTGGTACTAGTTCCCATACTTTAAGTCGATCAAATTCGTGAATTTCGTCTTGCATAGCTTCGAACTAGCTATCTTCATTCACGGCCATTTTGAAGTTCTTTGGTTCGACTTTTGACAGTACAGTATGGTAACAGCATCATAATGCATCGGAAGCTAACTGTTTTCTGGTGGATACTGGACTAGAAGGATTTCCCAATGATATTATCAAGAGGGTGATCCTTGGTTCATTTTCTGAGATGAACTGGTGGTTGATTCACTTGGTTGGGTTCAGCTAAACTAACATCCCCTGATGTTGACTGTGCAGAATCATGTTCTCTAGCAACAGGGTTAACTGAGAGATGTAGGCCAGCCTGAGTAATTGACGTGTCTTCGATAGTTGGTCCAGTTGCAACACCTTGAGGAAAGACTGGAGGATGCACTTGTAAGGATGACAGTGAATGACTTGTAGAAGGTGCATCTTGAGCAATCGTTGTAGAAACAGATGTATTCGTAGAAACAATTGACGCGTTAACAACAGTAGCCGTAGGTACTGGTTCACTATCTGTAGATTGCTCAAAGTATTCATCGAACATCGGTTGGAATAAAATCTCCTGATCTTTATCTGTCGGTGGAATGTTTGTAGTTGCAGGGACATGTGATGGGGCGAGCCCTGAATTGAGTTGTTCAGGGGTCATTATGATAGGCTCGGGTCCTGAACTGATGTGTACAGGAGCCATTATCTGATGCAGCTCATCGAATGTGAAGTGAATTGTTTCCATTAGTCGACGAGTTCTCTTGTTGTAGACTCTATAGCCCTTTCTGCTAGGATCATACCCAACGAAAATCCCAATGTCGGCTTTGGCTTGCAATTTTCCTAGATCTTCGTTATCATTTGTAGGGTAGCACAGAGTACCAACTACTCGGAGAAATGTAAGATTAGGCTTCTTATCATGCACAAGCTCATATGGGGTTTTGTTGTCACGAGTATGAATTAGGGATTGGTTCTTGGTGTAACAAGCAGTAGCGACAGCTTCTGCTCATAGAAACATTGACGCTTTTGAGAATATCAGCATTGTACGTGTTGCTTCCACAAGTGTACGATTTTGTCTTTCGACAACGCCGTTTTGTTGAGGAGTTCTCGGAACAGGCTTTTGATGACATATGCCAACACCTTCATAGTATTTAGACATAACTTGGTTGACAAATTCCGTTCCATTATCAGTTCGGATGTATCTGACTGTTTTGTTGAGACCAACTTGTATTTGCTTAAGAAAGTTGATGACAAACTCTGGAGTTTCATCCTTTGATCTCAAAAACTTTAACCATGTGAATCTTGAATAGTCATCCATGATGACCAAAATGTATTTCTTCCAATTAATACTCTGTACTCTCATTGGACCACATAGATCCATGTGAAGGGTATGAAGAACTTCCATATTGGTGTTTTCAGATTTTGGTTTGTGGGAGAACTTCTTGCTTTTTCCAAGTTGACAGGTTGAGCAAAAATGATCTTTTTCAAACTTCAATCTTGGTAAACCTCTAACTAGATCTTTTCGAGCAAGATCATTGATTGTTCTGAAGTTTAAATGGTTTAAACGACGATGCCACAGCCATGATTTGATCTTGGAAGCTTTTGACAACAAGCATACTGGAGAAGCCTTCATCATATCATCAATCGATATAGTATACAAATTGGTGCTACGACTACCTTTAAGCAAGTCTACGCCATTCATATCACGAATAAAACAAGAATGCTTTCTGAAAGCAATTTCAAGATCAGAATCACAAAATTTCCCTACAGAGAACATATTGTGTCCAAGTCCTTCCATATAGTATACTATGGAGATCACACTGTCACCAATAACATAATCTCCATAACCCATGATAGCTCCAAAGTGATCATTCCTGAATCTTACTGTCCCGATGAACTTTTCCACGAAGTTCTTGAGCTTTGAACGATTCCCAGTCATATATTTTGAACAGCCTGAGTCCAGATACCAAAGGATGACCTGTATGACCTGCATTTGAAAACAGTCGAGTGTGGAGAGTTTGGAATTTTGGTTCCTTAATTTTTGTTGGGGTCCTGTTGGTTAGCAGACATAATAGTACATTTCACAGGGGTCTCCATTCTTTCCTGTGGGTCTCCATTGATAACCAACATTAGCAAATAGTTTGCCAGTTGCTTTCCAAACCCGCTTGGTCTTGTTCAAACTGTTATCAAACAGTTTGCCTTTTGGTTTCCAAATCTGCTTTCCTTTATTCAAGACAATTTTAACAATGGGGGTTGCATTCGCAGAATTCAAAATATTAACAACATACATTTCATGATTTGCAGAATTTAAACATTTGTTACACGTTTTGCACACAGATTCAGAATTCGAATTAATTACAACACGCTTAGAGCTAATGCTAGAATCAACTCGATTCACTTTTGTCCAAACAGACTTATTTGTCATAGGGTGGTCTTCTACAGTCTTCTGATTCACACTCTTAGCTGGCAGGATCCTATTGTTCTTTGTATTGCATCTAGGATTTTGTTGGGAAATACAAGTCAAAAGGTCAAAGTACTGCTAAATGAATATGATCACAGTATGCTAAATAGAAAGTCAAAGTTATGCCAGATCAAAGATCGAAGTACTGCCGGGATATAGGAACTATAAGTTTAAACGTTGTTTTAGCATTTATTCGTGTAACAGTTATTAGTGATAAGTATCAACTTAGTGTTTATGGATATACAAGGACTGTAATATACTAGAGGTTATTCCTTATGTTTATAAAAAGGAATCTCTAGGAAGATATTAAGGGATAGAACAGATAACACAAACACACAAGTCATTAGTATTGTATTTAGGGATCTGCACTTAGGCAGATTCAAAGTTTATAAGAGAATCGTATTGAGAAACTTATTGAGTGGTTATTCTTGATATTGTTAACTAGTTTCCGCATAGTTTAACAATATTTATATCAGTGTTTCTTTGCTACTAACTTGGATTTATTCAAGAGCTTAACATAATTTACAGGTTAAAGGGTTAGTTTACTAAAGGATTATCGATCTACAGTGGTATCAGGCTGTGTTGAGTATTAGTGACTCTGATCAAGATGACATTTCATCATTCGAATCGTTCCAAACTCTAAAAGATGTCTGAGCTGAACTATCCCTCATGCCTCATCTGTCACACCCTTCTGGATGATCTGGTGCATAGAGATTGATTGTTGACATGTGGATCTTGCAACAAGATGGACCTTGGAGTTTTTGACTGGAAGCGAAGAAGCTGAAATGCACATTGCTCTGCTTTGTGGGCTACAAAGCCTCAATCCGGATTCTTATTAAACTCAAAGGTACCTTACTGTTCAAAAATGTAGTAAACTCTTATAAAAGTTGCTTGAAATACTATCAAACTGAAAGAGATAATTTTAAAGGCTAGGTCTGAAAATTCTAGGATATCAAATGAGCTTAGAGTCATTAGAAGTCATGCTTAAAAAAACATGAAAAGGATATGGAATATGCATGGGGTGATAAGTCTGAACAGATGGAATATGACTTAAGATAAGGGATTTGAAACTAGATGAAACAAAAAGGAATTGTTCAAGTCTTAAAAAGAAAAGAGATGATTTCAAAGTAAAACTTGAAAAATGGACAAATGCTTCTGTACTTCAAAATGAAGTCCTAAACAAACAAAGATATGTGTCTGATAAGTCATGTATAGGATTTGGGGTTGAGTCTAGTAGTGATATGGAAAGTGACAATTCATCTGGGGAATTGAATCCTTGACTGATCATTTATGTATGAAAATTTTCAAAAAGAGAAAAGGCATTACAAAGACAGTACCTCCACCCACATGGTAATTATTCCACCTAGGCAAAATTGTCTCCTTTACAGGGATAGATGAACTAGCTATTAGGAATAAGGTCAATAATCAAGAGAAAACACAGTCTAGTCAACCAGAAATTGATAGAAATAAAGTCATAATTGAAGATTGGGTTGATAGTGATGATGAAGAGACTGTTTTAAACCCTTCAGAAACTCAAAAGAAAACTATTTTGAACTTAGAAAATAGTGACACATCTTTTGAAAATAAGTCACCTAGCAGTCAAAACAGTGTTGGTCAAGGATCTAGGAAAAAGGGTATTGGGAACAACGGGGTTAAATTATGTTTTGTATGTTACAGTCCTAATCACCTAATCAAGGATTGTAATTTACATGAAAGAAATTTCAAACAAACCCAAACCCATAAACCTAAGAGAATGCAGGGTTCAAGGGACACAAGACCAGTCTGGAACAACATCAATAGGGTGAACCATAGTAACTTCTCAGGAAACTCTAGGTACCCTCACCAAAAGAGGTCTTTTATCCCATCAGCAGTACTTACAAGGGAAGGGTTGAAAAGTACTGCCAGACCAAAATACTGTAATTGTAGCTTTTCCTTAAGACCAAAAATGACACAAACAGTACCTTCAAAAAGGACTGCTAATGTGTTTTATCAAGGTACTGCTCGACCTAGAGTACCACAAGCAGTACTTTCACGAAGTACTGATGGAAGTTATTATCCAAGGATGGATAGTAGAAGACCTAGAATCTCAAGTTACTCACCATCATCGAGGTCTTCTACCACAAGGACTCCTCATAGACCACAAAGACCCAAGAAAATTGTTAAATCGATCTGGGTAAAGAAAGGAAGTACTGTTGGATCCCAAGCAGTCCAGTACTTCCATTTGACTGTCAAAAAAGAGTGCAATGATAAGTCCCCCATCCAAAAAAACATAAACAACTAACTAAAACCAATAAAAATAACACATGGAAAACCAAAAGGGAAATATTAGATTCTGTGAATAGGGATAATGGATCTTACATACTCAAGCAATTTGTGTATCCCCGTAACATCCATTTAGGTGTATATCCAGTCAGTTTGACTTGGGTCCCTAAAAGAGTTAATTCTTTAAATGGTCTTTGTACAGGGCAATCCAGAAGAGGATCTCAAGGATTACGCTATTATTGATAGTGGTTGCTCTGGAAGTATGACAGGAGACAAGAACAAACTCTCAGATTTCAAGGATTACAAAGGCTAATTAATATGGTCAAGGTTCAACTCTTTGGTAGTCAATATTGGTATGATGAACCCATAGCTACGTTTAAGGGGAGGATTGCTTGTAAAGTATGGACTTTGAAAGAAGATTTGATGCTATTCTTAAGGGGAGGTATAAAGTCAAAGATGATTGACTTTTTAAGTGATGATGAACTGTGAAGAAATCAGACTGAATGGGAAATCATAAGTTGAAGATGAGAGTGAGATAGCCATTACATTTGATACATCTATTCATTTTGTGGACAACAGAAGATGGTGATGATTCTTAAACAACTGGTATGATTTATCAAGACTTTTCTTTGAGATTAACATATGTTGTTTTGATAAAAAGTCTTAACACTTGTGAACATAGCCAAAAAAATACCTTATTCAAAGTAACTGCTAGTTTAAAACAACATAAAAAAAAACAACCCAAAAATGGGTATTTTTTGTAAAACCTTGGGGTTTTTTTTTTTGGGGGGGGGGAAATAAAGTACTGTTAGTTAAAAGGTTGTTTTTGAAATATTTTGAAGATTTGAATGTGCAAAAGGTTTAAGGGACAAATGTTTGAAATTGAAACTGTTTTGAGGGATTGAGTGTTGGTTAACCACCACACAGCAAATGGTAATCAATTCACCATATCTCACAGATATAAGAATTGACTAGTCCAAATCAAACAGTTTTGGTAAAGACATCTCAAATCTGTTGGTGGTTGACAATTTACAAAAAAATTTGTTATGTGATCAATACACCATGGTAGTAAACTGAATTATTGGCTACTCCAAGCAAACGGCTATTTGGTTAAGAGAACTCAAAATCGTTGTTGATAGCTTTAATAGTTTGCTCAAAACTATATGGTCCTCAACTCACCAATGTTTTATTACTGAGAGTTGACTAGTCCTGAGCAAACGGCTACAGGTAAAGACTAATCAAATCCGTTTATGGTTGTAATGACTTACCAAAAGTCATATAGTACTCAACACACTATGATTCATGTTCTGAGTGTGAAGTGATTTTCAGGTCATCATGGATTTTTACTTTTTAGGTACCAAGAACTGACTAGCCTCAAGATTTGAATGGGCTACTTGGGTAAAGGCTCATCAAATACATTATGTTGTGATAAAGAAATGTGTTTGCTGAGAAGTACAATCTGTTTGAGGCAAAGACAAAGTTTTTGATGAAGTGTGTATGTTCAAGATAGAGGATTCATTTCATAGATGCTCAAAACAGTTGTGTACAATGATAGTCTCAAAGGATGATCTGT
Source organism: Tanacetum coccineum (assembly GCA_026074375.1). Classification (NCBI taxonomy): domain Eukaryota; kingdom Viridiplantae; phylum Streptophyta; class Magnoliopsida; order Asterales; family Asteraceae; genus Tanacetum; species Tanacetum coccineum. The sequence goes on from BQNB010007492.1 coordinate 55,359, forward strand.
AAAATATTGAAGAAGTACTGCTTAAATGACAAGACAGACTGATGCTTAATAAAGAAGACCAACTATCAAGAAACTTGAAGTCAAGCAAAGTAGAATTCAAGTTAGGGAGGATGGTTGGGGAAATACAAGTCAAAAGGTCAAAGTACTGCTAAATGAAAGATCAAAGTACTGCTAAATAGAAAGTCAAAGTACTGCCAGTCAAAGATCGAAGTACTGCCGGGGATATAGGAACTATAAAGTTTAAACGGTTGTTTTAGCATTTATCTTGTAACAGTTATTAGTGATAGTTTCATTAGTGTTTTTATGATATACAAGGAATGTACATCTTACTAGAGTTATCCTTATGTATTTAAAAGGATCTCTAGGAGATTTAAGAGATAGAAACAGTTAACAAAAAACACACATAGTAATTTAGTATTGTATTTAGGGATCTGCAACTTAGGCAGATTCAAAGGTTTATAATAGAAATCGTTTGAGAAACTATTGAGTGTTCTTCTTGATATTGTTAACTAGTTTCCGCATAGTTAACAATATTATATCAGTGTTTCATTGCTACTAACTTGGATTTATTCAAGGAGGTAACATCCTTTACAGGTTAAAGGGTTAGTATACTAAAGGAATAACGATCCTACAGATTTGATCTGCTAGCTTTAGTGAGACTGTTTACTCCTGTAGAAGGAATCACAAGGATATTAGAATGTTGAACTTTCTGGTGTTCTTCGTGTTTCTGTGTGTTACTAGATGAAGTTCCTGGCTTATCATTAAAAGTAACGTGCCTTTTCCTAGTTAAAGGGGTAGAGGAAGCCTTGTTATCTCTTTCATTGAAACTTTTCGGGCAAGTGCCGATCACATATTCTAATAATTTCTGAGATAGCTTAGTGTATTGACAAGCATAGCTAAGTGCATTATCTAGTGGTTTAACTACTCTAGCTTCCTCTACAATCTCCCTAACTATTTTTACACTCTCCTTAAGAAGGTTGATGTAGTTTAAATGAGCACTCCTATTGTTCTTAAGGGGAGGAGGGATGGATTTAACATCAATGGCATACATGCCAGGCGCAAGAACTTTTGGTTTGAAAGAGTCACTAGTGACACAAGACACTTTGCTTTTCAACTGAGCCTTTAGACTCACAATTTCATTTAACATGGTAGATGTATTTTCATTAGTGTGAGCACGCGTAATCTTAATGGAGTCATACAATTCCTTGTAATGTTGTTTGACCTTTTGTAGTTCTACTCTAACACATTCATTTTGTTCAATAAGAGCAGTAACATCTTTAGCATTATAAGTTTCGCAACTTCTGTCATTCATTTCAGAGACTTGAGCTTTCAAGTTTCTAATTACGTTGTCCTTTTCTTGAAGCTGTGTTTCTAGAATTTTAATTCTGAAAAATGAGTCAAATTCAGGAACATCCTGAGAAGTTTGTGATTTGTTATTTTCAAAGTTTTCTTGAAGGTGTTGATATTTCAATTGCAAATTCAGGTATTCCACCTCAAGTTTGTTAAAACCTCTTATCATTTCATCATTAACATCCTTTTGATTCTCATTTTGTAATTTAGAGATCTCAGCTTCAAGATCTAGACAACGTGATTGTTCAACAGCAAACATCAATTGATTCGACAAACAATTAGCAATTAGATTCTCATTTGCAATGAGAAGGTTTTTCCTTTCAATTTCAGCACATTGCTTGTCCACAGTATTCTGGTCCACCTCTGCTGACATTTGATCAAAAATTTCTTCCATTTCTTTAACTTCTTTAAAGAGAGCCTTTTGAACTCCTTCAAAGTGTTGTTTAAGAGTTTTGAAAAATGGTATGACTTCAGTGAGGTAACATCTTTTTGTTTGTTCAAAACCTCTTTCCCCTTCTGTGACACCTGTTGGTGTGATTCTCTTTTTACATGTTTTGTCAAATTCCGTAAAAAGTTGTGTGAGTGTATAAAGATTAATTTTCACTTGACTTTTTGTTGGGAGAACCCTGGGGACAAGCTTGACAGGTGTATTGGGTGGATACACAGTCGGTGTTGAAAGTGGTTTAAGAACTGAGGCTTCAACCTTTTTCCTGTCATTTTCATCTTTGGCCCAAAATATCTGTTCAGGGGTCAAATCTCTCTGAGGTGCGAAGATTGCAAGATAGTTCTCTTTTGAGTAATCTGGGGGTGCAAACTTAACTTTATTTTGAATACACAGAGGGCTTTTCATTTTCTCATACATTCTTTTCCTAGTTAACTCAGCTATCTCAAGAGTTTCCTCTGAGTCATGCACAACAGCAGGTTTATGATTGGTCATGACTATTTCAGTACCATTATAGAGGGCAGACTGAACTTGCTTAGCACGGGTGAGACATAAGGGATTTTTGTAGCCTATTGCCACCTTTTTCTTTTCATCATAAAACGGGTTTGGTCTACATAGCATGTGCACTGTTTGTACAGACTGATCTTGTTTGTATAATCTATCTTTGACCTTGTCTTTTAGCTTTTTCATATCTAAAAACTCCTCAAGGTATTTATCTTCTGTTTGTTTAAAATCCTTTTTCAAAATGGTCACTTCTTCCGTTTTTGACTTATATTGGTCACGGATAGAACGAAGTTGCATTTGTACAGTATGAAGTTCTGATTTTAAAGAAGTTTTCTTTCTATTTCGGTCAGAGATAATTATTCTCATTTGTTCATCAATCTTTTGTTCTCTTTCAGTTAATTCAAACCTTGCCTGTTTTTCATACTCCTCGGCCAGTTCCTTGTATCTTGCAAGTTTAAAATTTAATGAGTCTTTAACTACTCTCTCCTGTTTATTTACTATCCTACTTTGTAGACCCTGTTGAACACCATCTTCATGCATTTAATTGATAATTGACATTAATGCATCATTTTGTACAGAAGAAACATTACTTTGTACAACATTTTCTTCGTTGTCCTCCACATACTGATTATACGAAATAATATTACTATCACTCATATATTTAGCATCAGAGTCAACAACGTAGTTGTGTTGTACATCGTTTTGCATCTCGTGTACTTCATCATACTCATCCATATGATCTACAAAGGTATCATGAGACTTTTCTAACTTCTTTGCCCTTGAAGCATTAACCAATTTCTCAAATTGTAAAAGATAATCAAAAAGATCATCGAACGAATCAACTGTTAATTTCTTAGCCAAACGAACTTGAGTCACATATTTCAACCATTCCGGTTGCAAACTATTCAGAAACTTTGTGTTAACTGAAACAGTTGGAAACTTCATGTTGTTTCGTTCCAAATCATTTATTAACTGAGCAAAACGATTGTAGACTGAAACTAGTGACTCTCCTGGTTCAGCAACAAATTGATCAAATTCATTTGTAAACCGCGTTTCTCTGTCAACTTGGTTTTGTATAGTTCCCCTCATCAAACGTTTAACACGATCCCACATTTCCTTGGCTGTCTTACAAGAATCCACAGAATTGTAAATCTCATTAGGAATAGAAAGAAGAATCATATTCGTGAGTTCCATTTCTGCATCATAGTACAATAAGTCATCTCTTTGAAGATCCTCTACTTCTTGCAACCTTGGTAAGATTGAACCTGTAGGTGTGATGTTCCTAAACACATAAGGGCCATTTTCTAGTGCTTTGAGAAGCCACTTCTGGTTTTCCCTCTTGCGATTAAGAAATCGTTTGAATCTACTTGCCCAAGGCATGTAACTACCCCTTTCAAGCATGGGTGGCCTAGTCCCAGAACCGACATCTGCAAGGGATTGTTGGTATGTTTTAGATGTCGACATGTCTTAAGATTCAAAGATTGGATCTTTTTAGACGAATGTGAGTGAGATTTGTGAGAAAATATCCAAACTCGGTAACAGTAGTCAAATTCGGTAACACTGTTCACGGACAACACGTAATCTAAAAACGAATACCCTTCTCGAACAGTACACTATCAAACTCGGAAATCTTCAAATAATAAACTCGGTAAACAACAAACTTCGCAAATTCGGTAACACTATTCACTATAAACTCGGTAATCCTAAATTGTTAAAATCCAATAGTTATGAATTATTAATAACCACAAATTCGATGAAACCGAATTTTATGATGATTAGATAATCCAAGTGTTCTAAAAACTCAAACTCGATAAAACCGAATTTGATTGCCGATTTTTAGTAAATCTTGAAAAACCGATATTTAACACTTCAAAACACGATAAAACCGTGAAATGAAAGTGTAAAATGACTTGTAAAGCTTATTACCGAGTTTTGACTTAGTAAAATTTCCTATATCACAAATTCGATGGAACCGAATTTGTGAATCTTAACAAACTCGATAAAACCGAGTTTAATACCGACTTCCTAATAAACGACTTTTGATAGAACCAAAAGATCGAATATATCTATTACACTGATGTTTCGTACAGAATTTGCTAAATTTACAAGAAAAATTCTTCTGAAACTCAAAACCACTCTACCGAGAATGCAAGTCTTCAATCGAAAATCAAATCCACACTTCCGAGAATGAAATGAACAGTTCCGAGAACACAATAACATCCAAAAACTCAAAATCACAGCCAAAATCAATCTCGAAACCTCAATAGCACTAACCGAATTCGGAAACCATCATTTCTTGAATCTCGGTCGAACAAAAACACGCACAAATCAAGCACTCTTCTTCTCTATAGGTGATTGATACCACTTGATAGGTCACATGAATCTTGAATCAATCATATCAACATGTAAGATTAGAGAGAATGAGAGCAAGTGAAAGGAAAATCTAAATATTATTATGGAGGGAAAATGAGAGTTGGTTACAAAGGCATCACCCTCTAATGAAGATTAGAGGGCTATTTATAGGCAAAGGGAGGGAGGTTTCCCTTCCTTATTTTCCTAACTTGTCAATGTTAGTCCCTAGACTTTGGTTATTATGCTATTTCTTACTTAAAGCATAATAAACCTTATTACAAGCTATATTAAACTAAACAAAATAAAGTCTAATAACAAAATATAATAAAACTACATAATCGACACTTTTCCATGAACCTAACATAAGCCTGTGAAGCTTTCAACAATGCCTTGTAAAATTACCTGAAGAGGTTAGGGCTGCTCCTTTGGGTGGTTTTTTAGCTGCATATGTAACGGCTGGTTATGACATCGAAGTGTGATGCATGAACTATTCATTTTATGTATATAAGATCGGGAAATTACATATTATTTAAAAAAGATATATTTCTAGAAGCGTTTGGTAAAGTGAATACATGCAGCCCTCCTTCTGAGACGCGTATGTATGTACTTTAAAGCTGAAGATGTTCCTGTTTGTTTTAAATCTATATGGTAAAATGTTTGGTTGAGTCAATTACTTCTACATTTAGATCATATGTATAGTATATTTTAATGGAAGAATATGTTTGTTGTTTGTCTTTACCTGCGTCGGATGCATGTATATCTGCTAGCCTTAGACCACAGTAACTGTGGACTTTCCCATCTTGTCTAATAGTTGTATTGTAAGTCAGGAATATAGATTTGTTAAGCATGTTTGACAGTGTTAGGTTAACTGTACGATCGGCCAGGGAACCTATAACATAAAGATATAAATGATTGAGATGATAGAGATGATTTATAGGTATCCAAAGTTATGTAATGCAAGTGTACCTCCATTCATAGTTGATTAGATAATGTGTTTCAATTATTCTGGATTTGAGTGTCTGAATGTCAGGTTAGGATTTGAAAAGATACAGGATGTAGAAATTCACCTGCTTGGCTATTGGATATCCCTTTGTTTATTATTACATTTAGAGCGCTAATAAATGCCATGCCAAATGTGAGTGTGTGTGTTTCATGACAATATGAAGGCAGTAATTTAGATTTTTACTTCTGATTCTTAATTCAGGGGCCAACAACTGCCAACCGAAAAAGAAAGCCATCTAATGCAAGTGTACCTTCATTCATAGATATCCAAAGCTAGGTAATGCAAGTGTACCTCCATTCATAGTTGATAAGATAATGTGTTTGAGTTCTTTTTCATTTTAGGATCTGAATGTCAGGTTAGGATTTGAACAGATATAGGATGCAGACACTGGCTGGCTGTTGGATATCCCTTTGTTTATTAATACACTTAGAGCATAAATAAATTCCATGCCAAATGTGAGTCTGTGGTTTGCATGACAATATCAAGCCAATAATTTAGTTCTTTAGTTCTGATTCCTAATTCAGGGGCCAACAACCGCCATCCGAAAAGAAAGCTTGTCTACTTTAGAGGGTGTGTTACCGTTAACTGGAACTGTGCTAGGTTTTCAACATAATCCTTTACATTAGTTAGTTTTTTGTTTGTAAATATTATAGTTTGCCGCACGCTAAATCAAGAACTGACTAAATTATAAAATATTCAGCCATGTTACCTTTTTTTAAAGCAAGATGGTTATTAGCTCCAATAGTTGTGCGAGTTTTGCATCGTGTTTGTATAATCTTGCCTAACAGCTAATGGATATTGATAATTGGTATGATCATTTCTTGACTGAAGTCTTGGTATATTTCTCATGTTGTTTTTTGGTCTAATCTATCAAGAGTTTTGTATGAAATGTTTCATACCTGTTAAGTTCATGATTCCATAACTGTTAAGTCTATGGTTTGATGTATTGCATTTTCTATTTTCTCATAATTTGATTGTTTTTTAAACTATAGGGGTAGTAGAGTGTGAAATGTTTTTAGATTCTGAATGTTCTTCATAGCTTGAATGTTTTTCGTTATTGGAATGTTTCTAGAATCTGAAAAATGACTTAGTTAGGGACCATTTTTTAAAAGGTTTTTTTTATATTTCTAGTTCATGCATTGTTGTATGTTTTAGCCAGTCAAAGATCCTTATTGCAATCAGAATTAAATAAATCTAAGCTTGCTAAAAAATAGACGATTCAATCTCAAGATAAAACTAAACAAATGGATAATAGAACTGAACCACTCATTCAACATAACCGGCATAGTATTACTGTTTTTAAACAAAACATTTGTTTTGCAAGGTGCAAGGAATCAAAACACAGGGCCCAGTAACAATTGGGACCAAACTTATTCTTTTTTCCTAAATACTCATTATTGAAAATCCACGCAGACCATGTGTTGTGATGCAGCTGCTGCGCCTAACTTTATAATCTCGGGTTGTCTATGCCGAGTCTCTTTTGGCTTTCACGGATCTAAAATCATGACACCCAACAAAGAAAAGGTTACTATATGACTTAATATTAGTCGGCAAGGCAGAAAGGAATGTGGGTGTACCGTTTCCTTTTCTCAATAGGAGAATGAGTGGCATTCGTCCCCTTTGCACCCATTCTACCTGAACCGTAGCTGCCATTTGCATCGGAATCATCAAATTCCACTCTATAGGGTTGGCATCATATTAGTACGTGTTAGTGTCCCGAGTATAAGTCGGTATGCTGAAATATGCTTAGTTGTAACTGAATATAAGTAAATGAGTAACCAAGGGGAGTGAATATACTTGTTTTTCCTTTTCTTATCAGAAGGCTAGAGAGCCTCCTTCTTTCCTGTGCCATTAGCTGAGTCACCGCTATCTTTAGTGTCCGAATCCTCAACATCCATTCTATAGAAATTACACTATATGAGGATATGTTAGTGATTTCAAGCTTAGTCATTGTATTGCAAACTGATTATGGTTTTTAATCTGTGTAGGTGTGAATTATAGGTTGATTGCTAACCTTGGTTTTTTTTCTTTCCTCTACAGGTTTGGACGGAGTAGCAATGGATGGATCCTATGCAATCCTTTTCAAGTTATGGGGCTGGTTGTCAGGAACTGCATCTACAGGGCTGGAACCCACACTGTCCTCAATTCCTTCCGATGAATGAATATGTCAGCACGTGAAACTTTCAAAGGTCCCATACTCATAGTATGTATGGGACTTTATTTCCATGACATGAATAGTACCAATGAGGTTTGACAAAGCGGGTGGCAAGCTTAAATGATCTTCTATAGACTGTACACAAAGGTTAGCGCGGACGGGGTGTGGTATTTGTCCAAAATGCTATAAATATATACCTCATCCGCTGTATCCATGAGTGAGTCTGTAGAACACTTGACCAAAGCAGTAGCTGTTTCATTGAACATAACAACAACAGCCTGAGCAATGTCATCTAACACGTCAACCTCAAGTCGGTACCTGCAAGGAGAGTCATGCAAATGAAAGGTAAATGTTGGCATTCATTGTATTCTAATTTAGCCAGAATGTGTAAAATACACACCTCTACCTTAAGACCAGGTAATTTAGCCAGAATGTATTAATAAATTAAAAGTGTCCCTCGCTCTTAGTGATCGACACCCTACTTACCATGAAACTCCCATCGACCGGGTATATTGTCTGTTAAAGTGTTGTTTTTGGTTAAGTCGGCAAAATATAAATTTAAAACTTGAATCATAATTTACAACCACACAACGACACATCAAGTTTTTGGCGCCGTCGCCAGGGAGTGAGAATTAATCTTGATTTTTATTTGATATTTTGGTTTTTAGTATTAGATCAGATTAGATCTAACCTTTAGGATTAGTGTAGTTTAGATTAAGTCTATATTCCTGTCTGTTTGCTTATTGTGTTTATATAACACGGCGTATTCAGTTTACTAAGTATGACGTATATGTTATTTGATGGTATTCTACCCTAGTAAGTTTATTACAGGATGGACGACCCGAACATTACTATGGAAGAATGCAAACGTAGGAAAGTGTTTAACTAGGAAACTGCTAGGTATGGTAAGATCTGGTATGATGAAGACGTTCACGACCTCAGATCCGTTGAAACCGAATTCCCAGCCATAGTCTTCAATGATAGTCTGACATCGAATGAAACACTCTATTGTGAATCCACGGTAAGTTCTCTTAACGATAATGAAATTGACTTTAGAATATCATTTGACGAACCCGACGATGAAGATTACATGGTAGTTTTTGACAAAAACTCGTTTTCGTATAAAATAATTTCTACCAATGATTTGAGAACGGATTCGGAAAATGATAATGAAAAGGTCAATATGCCTTTGTTTCCATCACCCGAGCCTAGATCAGTTGTATTAATGATTTAGACTTCTTTAAAGATTTTTAGAATGAATTTCCAGCTATTGTTTACAATGATGCTCTAACGTCTAAATCAGATTTCTCAACTAAACCCACTTTATGCCCTCAACATATCGATGAATTTGATTTCAAAGATGAAACATCAATGTCCGAATATGATGAAGTGGAACAAACCATTTTGAACTTTAATGATCTATTCTCTTTCAACATAATTTATCCTGATTTTGAGGCTTTTGAGCCGACAGGTACTAGGACCGATTCATCTCATTCATCTGCTTTGTCAGATTCCACCACACCATTGTCACCAGATTATCCAATTACTCATGTTTCACCTACCCCTACACCTACCCGAGTTTCATTCCACTGTAGGATCGCACATATGGACGTGCGTACTCAACCGACCCTATCCCCGGGCATGTCAGCCCGCATAGGAGAGGCAGATACTTTGTCCCCATCTTCTTTCTGTAAGAGATATAGATCCTCTTACGATACATCATCATCATCTCCGACCCTTTCGGGGCGGAAGAGATATAGAGGTACATCTGAGCTCATATTAAATACTGATAGTCAGGGGGACGAGTTAGGGGAGGAGGATACTGAGGAGGATGAGAGTTCAGATACGGATGACGAGAGAGATAGTCAGGGTTTAGATGACGAGGGTCATGGTTTAGGTGATGAGGATCATGGTTTAGGTGACGAGAGTCAGGGTTTAGAGGGCGAGGGACTTGGTTTAGAGAAGGAGGAGGAGGTTGCACCTGAGGGTTAGCAGCAGGCAGTTTCGGTTGTGGATACAGCCACGAGCGAGCCTTTAGGTATTGGAACGGGGCGGCTAGGCGTCGTGTCCTTGAGACGATTGAGGAGATAGCACATAGTATGTATGAGGTAGAGCAGAACTCTAGGTCTGTACCAGAGTAGGAGGGAGTAAAGAGCATATCTGCATTTAGACAGCCCACCCTTATTACATGGGTAGATCTCGAGGATGACAGAGTTTACACCGATGTTCCAGCTTATGCACCACCAGCTGCACCTGTTCAGACACCGCCATCTCTTGAGTGGTCGTCTGGTTCCTTACCTATTTCACCATCATCCCCGGTATTCCCATCACCCATAGCTTCGCCGATGGCTACCCCGACCGCCACCATCTTGGTAGATAAGGATCAGTTTATAAAGGTAGGGGCGCAGTTAGAGCTTCATGGGAGCATACTCCATGATCACACTCAGTGTTTGGATGCGCTACAACCTACTTTGGTTGCAGCTATTGATAAGGATGTGAGAGAGATGTACACTAGGTCAGGAGTGGTTAGAGACGAGATCTTCTCGCAAAGGTATAGGTTTAGGAGTTTAGAACGCGAGCAGGAGAGGACTGTCGTGACGTTTAGAGCTTTGTGGAGGCCCGTGCTGGCATTGGAGGCATGGGCAGGGCATGTTGATACCTGGTTGGCAGATACGTCACGGGATAGGTATGATAACCATAGATTGATTCATGACATGTTAGTGCAGCAGGCTGCTATGCAGCGTGAGCTTCAGGAGATGAGAGGTCGTGTTACAGTTTTAGAGCAAGAGAGGGGCCGTAGAGAGCCATAAATGGTATGAGATTGGTTTGGATTTTTGTATATCACTAAACTGAGTAGCATCAGTTAGTTTCGGATCTAAGTAGGTAGTCGATTTGTGATAGTTATGAACTGATTAGCATCAGCCGGTAGTTGACTATTGTAGAAGTCATAGTTATTATGGTAAAAGGATGATTTGTACGGAAATTTTGAAAGAGTAATGAATGGTAGTAATCTTGTTTTATCTTAGATAGATAGATATGCCTAGTGCTTGCAAGCACGGTTACCATGTGTATTTCGTGAACTTAAAACATATTCAAGTTGCTCGACTTTATTGTTACGATAGAAGGTTAAGTAGTTAAGTGGAACACCGTAAGGTCACGGGAGACTTGATAAAGTTGTATTGAATAAGTTTGAATTCCAACTACCTTCCTTTTTATGGAATGGTAAGATTTTGAATAATGTCATAGCCTTCCTAGGAAAATGGAACCTAGAGCACTCAACCAAGTAGGGTTTGCTTAGGAGAGTTTGAGTTGATGTTGGTAAGTGAACCATGGACTGTTTCGAAGGAGCAAAATGTGAGTTTTGTTGTGTGAGACATATACCATTGTAGTATCAATCACACTAGTTAGAACCGCTATTAGATTTTAACGATGTCATACGTGGTAAGAGTTTGTTGAGACGTCGCGGTCTGGATCATATCCAGAGGCCCTACCAAGGTTGAGTAACCAAAAGACTAGAGAGGACTAGTAGACTAATAAGATAGTAGGAAATACTATCATATTGTGTAAGACGGACCTGGTTGGATCCTAAGGAAAACATAAGGACTAAACCTTAGGGCTAGGTCTTTAGGGGAATCGAGAGAAACCCCACTTGAAGAGACTGTTTTGGTAGAGAACCATGTGCGTTGGTAGAAAACCAAGTGTGTTGTGATGAGAAAACTGTGAGTTGTTTTGAGACGATTGTTGTCGTGCTCAAGGATTTGAGTTAAATTTCAGGGGCGAAATTCCTTTAAGGGGGTTAGACTGTGATAACCGGTAACTTGTCCAGGGTAAAGTATTATAAAATATTGTAATTTTATATCGGATTCTTTCGACTTTGTCAATTTTCTTTGGAAAAAGCTGAAAAGTTGATTTCGGTTGACTTATTTTGCGTGAAACGGTTATGGTTTAACCGGGTTTGGGAGAGTCATAAGTATCGTAAGAGAATCACTTTTGATTCGTTATTCCGTCTTGGAGTGGTTAGGTGGTTTTCCAGTGCTTTCCGGGAAGTTATCCCGCGTTTAGCAAAAATCGTCACGCAACGCGTACCGACACGACAGTAAATTTGAAAAGGTGTTTTATAAGTTTTGGGTGGATTGAATAGACTTATTTAATGAAAGATTTTATAAGTTGGTGAAACGTTGGATAACACGTAAATCGTTGAGGTGTGATTTGGAAGTTGTCAGAAAACAGGTGTTTTCATGAAATTCGGTAAAAGACTGTAACGGTCATTAAAGTGAAAACTTTGGGCAAGTCAAAAGTGTCAAGTGGTATTTTTGAAGGATGAAACACTTTTAAAAATGATGGTAAAGGTTTGGTTTAGTTTAAACAAAAATTCGTGTTTTTGGTCCTCACGCGACCGGTAACGTTTTAAATGAATTTTTTGAGAGATTTAAATTGAAAGAGTGTCGTGTAAATAACCTAGGTTTATAGAAAAGTGATTTTAAATGCAATAAAAATACTAACTAACCCCGAGTAGCATTTTAATTTAGCAAGATTTGAGTTTTTAGAGAACCTGACATAAAAAGACACCTCGGGGCACCTTGGATACTTGGACGAGTAAGGGACAAGGGAGGGAACAAGGTGGCTATTTTCTAGCTAGTTGGTTTACTCATGGTACATTTAAGTTTTGTCTCAACCTAAAACACACACTTATGCATGTTTTTCCAAATCAAAAAAAAAATATCATCTCTCTTTCTTTCTCTCTATTTCGGACGAGCACACAATGAACAAGAAACATAAATTTTTTGAAGATTTAGCAAGAACACAGGTTAATAATCAATAGTGGGTTGGTGTTAGATAGTTACGGGTTGTAGAAAACGATTTAGGTTTATTTCTTCGCGTCAAAAACTGAACCAAGAACATCAAGATTGTAAGTTTTCTAAATTTTGCTTTAAGTTGTACTTTTATGGCTCTTATAGTGTCTTAATGCTAGTTGTACAAAATTAATCGTCGTGAAAATCAAAATTTGAAAACAAAACGAATGATTAAAGGGGGTGTTTGCTTGCGTCGGGTACAAAAAGAAAGAAACAAGGAATGGTCATTTTTATATTTTGGTTATGGTGGTTATTTTATTTTGAGTCAAGGGCTTATTTGGGGCTTATTTGTAAAGGATTGTTTGAAAATAAGCTAGCAAAAGGCTTATTTGGTTTTGGGTTGTTATGGTTTGGGCTCGGCCCAACCGACCCATTTGTTTTGGCTTATTCGATTTGTGGCTTATTGGTTCGAGCTTATGGCTTATTGTGGTTTCGGCTTGTATTTCGAGCTTATAGCTTATTTGGTTCGGCTTATATTTTGAGCTTATAGCTTATTTGATTTTGAGCTTATTTAGCTTCGGCTTATTTGGGTATAGCTTATATTGATTTTTGGCTTATATTTGGTTTGAGCTTATCTTAACTTATGACTTATTGTTTCAAATAATATATTGGGCTTATAGCTTATTGTTTCGGCTTATATATTGGGCTTATGGTTTAATTTGTTTCGGCTTATATATTGGGCTTATGGTTTAATTGGTTTCAACTTATATATTGGGCTTATGGTTTATTGGGCTTCGGCCCATTTGTGTATAAATGTATTGATTTGAAAACTATCGGGCTAAAAGTAATTCTTTGATGGGCCATGAGGCCTAATGACTAATAAAAAGGACTAATGGACTCGAATAAAATTTAAAATGATTATATTGGACTTAACAAGTGTTAGTGGACTAACATTGGGCTTTCGGGCCCAATAAACGGAAAGTCGGTAATTTGAAATACCAAGGCGGATAGATTAATTTACGATGGTATGAAAATGGTTAATACGGTCGATTTTAGTAATAAATGAATAAATGCTTTGAAAATATGGACTCTTGGTATTTTTGTCGAAATTTTTATGAAGAATGTCACACTTAGAAATAATACGGAATAATTATTTTGTGTCGATTCAACTAAAAGACAAAAGACAGCTTTTGTAAATATTAAGTGTTAAGAGTAAACGATTAAACATGGATATATATATATATATATATATATATATATATATATACATATATATATATATATATATATATATATATATATATATATATATATATATATATATATATATATATATATATATATATATATATATATATATATATAGGGATGGGTTCTAGGGAAAACCATATTTTGCTAGAAAACCCAGAAAACTCAGAAAACCAAACAGATGCCCTAAAAAAACCAAACAGATGCCCTAATTTTTTCAGACTAAAAATTGGATTTTCAGGCAAATATGGCCTCGATATAATGTCTGTAAAAAACTCAAAAACCAAACAGATGCCCTAATTTTTCAGGCTATATAAAAGATTTTTTAGGGCATCTGTTTAGTTTTTTAGGGTACCTGTTTGGGTTTTTTGGGTTTTTTACTGAGTGTAAATCGAAGGCATATTTGCCTGAATAAAAATAATTTTTAGCCTGAAAAATTCGGGCATTGTTTGTTTTTTAGGGCATTTGTTTGTTTTCTGGCGTTTTTACCAAAATTAGGTCTTTCTCATGATCCCCATCACCATATTATCTATTCTATTATAATATTTATATATATATATTATAGGATAAATTATTTACCGTTCGAAAATATCTATTCGTTTATTTTTGATCTTTGAACTCCCACTTATTTCTCGTCAGATTCTCTTGGACCGTTTGGTCAGTTGTTTCATTTTCGTTATTGGCTATGTTTTGAGTATTCTGTGTCGATGTTGCACTAGCCCAAGTGCATTGAGTCATTTTGCGTAATTACCACAACCATGTTTTTGGATAAATGTTTTGAAATGAGGATAAAGGTTTTGAAATGAAGATAAAGGTTTTGTAATAAGATTAAGAGTTTGGAAATAAGGTTAAGGGTTTTGTGAAGAGAATGAGGATTTTGTGTGAGTAAAGGACGAACGCTTGTACAATAAGATAACTTTGTACAAATATTTATGAGGTGAAAATTAATGTTAGGTCGTGGCTGGGTACCGTTGTGTGTTGTAGAGGCTAGTTGGTGTGTTGTAGAGATTATTTGGTTCGTTGAGTAGAGGTTATCTGTACGGTTATATTCATATGTTGAGGTGAGTTCTCGTAGCCCCATTTTTTTTACTGTTTTTCTGTTGGGGGAAAATGATACTCAAATGTGTTTTGAACAGTTTTTCTGAACTATACGAAACGAGGTTTTGTTTTTGAGACAATTTATGTGCTTATGACTGCTATGTGAATATATGTAATGTGATTTTACTTGCATGTACTGTGTTTGGCATGGCAAGGGTTGTGATTTTACTTGCATGTACTATGTTTGGCATGCAAGGGTTGTGGTCCTGCCCTAATATAGTGCTCCAGCTGGTAGGCCCTTTAGGTGCGTAAGTGACATATCAGAGTTGCGGCTCCAAGAGCATTGGTATATGCTGGTTTTGGTGACTAGTGGGGATGCTAAGTCATCGCACATGATTAGCGGGGATGCTAAGTCATGGGTTTGTTACGTATATTCACTGTCATATAGTACTATTGTCCACTGTTTAAATGATTGGCACAGCAAATGGGTTTAAGGTCAAACCTACGAGCTCACCAACATTATTGTTGTCGTTTTCGAGTATCATTTTTAGGTGTGTTGTTAGCAAAGGTAAATGAGGAGTAGTTGGGAGCAAAGATGAGTACATTTGGGAGTTTATTGAAGAACAACTGTTTGACTTTTTCCAAGGTTGCAAAATTGTAAACTTTTGCAAATAAACTTTTGTAATAATGTACGGTATGATCTTGTATCTTGTGCAATGTGAATCATTGTGTCGTATTCCCGTGTTTCTGCCACTGACGGGGTGTGACAAGTTAACTCCTTCTTATGATGTTTTAAGGTGTACTTGAAATCTTTCCAGGAAAGAGGAGATTATTAATGATACAAGAGACTTGAATAGCCTCATCCATGTTCATTTTGTATTGTGTAAATCTTCCAAGTATACCAAAAAGTTTATTGTATTGTTCTATAACTGGTCTGATGCGGAGGTCGTAAGGGACTTCTACAGGAAGTTTTACAATCTCCTAGGCAGTGTACCTAATCGTTGCAGTGTAGTATAGGCAAGACTCGGGGGTTGTTATTGTTCTCTATGGGAATAGGTTGGGAAGGCTTAATCACGGTCTAACAGAATTCTAGAGGTTGAGAGAAGATTATTTTTGTGTTTTTATATTTAATAGAAAGCAGGTAAATCTATGGTTTGAAAGGTTGGTTTGTTTAACTAATAACTAAACTAATTATAATCTATTCTACCGGTGATAACTTTTATGATAAGTAAATGTATTTACCTAATCATGCACTACTCCTCAGATTGCTTCTCCTAGATCTGTTGCTGTGTCACACTTGTGATGATCTGTATAAGTATTTCCTAGGTCATGAACGGATTACACGAACCCGTCGTCTATTTATTATTTCGTTAAGGCAACGCACAAGTAAGGTAGTATGAAGACTATTACAAAGCCCCTAAGAGTATATTAAATGCATGCGACATAACTTAAGAGGGATTAACCATATAATGGGTAAGGTAGTATGAAGACTGTTACTGATGGTATCCTTTCTACACTACTCGCGTTTCCCTAGACATATCAACAGCGATACAAACAAAGGCTGGTTTTCTAAAGCCTAACGCGTACATTCATCAACAAGAAGCAACATCAAAAGGATCTACAACCTAAGTTTCATGCAATCATAGATAAATACAAATGAGGGTTTAGCCTCACATGTTATAAATAAAGCAAGAAGATAAATTAATCAATCAACACATAGACATATTGAATGATTAAAGATAAATAACCTTACTTGATTAAAACATGGATTCAAGGTAGTACAATAGGGTTTTGAGGCCCTAAAAACGACCTATAAAGCTCCTAAAACGACTAGAGTTCGTCTCCCTATGGTTATACAAAATTATCCCAAAGTTACACACTAAAACCCTAAAAACGGATTTATATTTATAGAGTTGTCGACGCGACGGCGTCGCTTTGTGCTCCTGACGCCGTCGCCACGTAGACGATTCTAGATCCTCTTTAAGTCGGCCACGTCCTGACGCCGTCACCATAATCTTGACGCCGTCACTAGATTGATCACGACGACGTCGCTTTATGCTTGCGACGTCGTCTTCAGCCACTGTATGCAAAAGTCATCATGGGATTTGGTGTAGGCCCGTAATCTTGTCCGTTTCTTCTCCAAATGAGCCAAAGTCACATGTATTTCCTCCAAAGGCAATCAGTGCTAAAAACTCTGAAAACAAACGATTAAGCACATAATCTGGGCATATTTGCATTATTTAGGGGGTTAAATGACTCCGAAATAATGTATAAAATGACACCTCATCAATCTTGAATCAGTCATTTTGTAATTGGTGAAAATAATCATTGCCTAGCTAATTACCAATGAAGGTTGCCGGATATCACTTGAAGTGACTGAATCTAATAAATTTGTTCTTGAATCAGTCTTTTTGTAATTGATGAAAATAATCAATGTCTAGCTATACAAAAGACTTGAATAGCCTCATCCAAGTCCATTTTGTTCTATAGCAGTAGCAGCCATTGATTATCACAAAATAATCTTCTTTGATTGTTGGTTGTGGATGAGCCAGACAGGTAGTGAAGATAATCATATATTTATTTTGCCTAGTAATTAACAATAAGTAAAGATCATCACTTGAAGTCTTGTGATCACTTTTCAAAGAAGATTATTCGACCTTATGCCTGAGTTACACGAATACCTCAGTGGGATAAAACCAAGTGCTTGTTCTTATTTTAAGCACAAATAAAGAACCCTTCGCTTTTAAGTGTTTATGTTTTTCTGTGTGTTTTTCCATAATTGTGATCCTTATTTATAGGAGATTTACTCAAACCCTATTTAATGGAAATTACAAGAGATTAATGAGTTCATTAATCTCTTCCATAATTAGCCTTCATAATTGTAAGAATTAGTGATTACATGACCAATTTAAACATGATCATTTAATGCAGTCAAACCTGCTATTTGAATAAGTCAAAGTTGTTACAAACATTTAATGTTGAAACCGTTCATTTAATCTAACCACTAAAACATGTCTTCGATTAGGGCATGGGACGAAACACGTTATATTGCTCAAGAGTTTCTATCTCTTGGAAGCATAAAAACTCTTTCTTTTGGAGGTCGTCTTAATCTTATCACAGTCGGTTATCGATCCAACCCTATTTATCTATGTCTCTCTTTAAGGTCACTAAGGGAGGTTCTCTAAAATCACATGGAATCTATTCGGCGGAAATTTTTTCAAGGTATTTCGTGATCGGGGGGGTGGGGCGGTGGGGGGGCGGGGGGGGAGATAAAGATTGCTTGGTGGGAGTTAGCTGGTTGGTTTAGTTCTTGCGTCCAGAAAGTTATGGAGGTCGTGGAGTCTCCAGTTTTTTGATGCTCTAAATAGAGGCCTTCTTGTTTTGTGGATTTGGCGCTTTCTGTCTCGCGTTCTTCGTTGTGGCCCTGGTCATTCATGCTTTACACGGCTCCAACACAAGTACTCTTTAATGCCTCCTATTCTTCGCTGTGAGTTCTATTATTAAGAATGGTAACGCCTTAAATCTCAAGGTTTGGAACCTAATCTTCTATTGTAAAATTTAGTCAGTTGGTAACGGTATGTCTCAAGTTTCTGGCATGATCAATGGTTAGGTGGATTCTTGTCTTCGGTTATGCTGTCTGTCTATTTGCTCTCGAAAATATAGGTTAAGTTCGGTGGCCCGCTAAGTTGAGCCGATCCTTTTGTTTGTCTCTCCGTCTGGACGAAGAGGTGGGGAAGAATCTGCAAGCTTCTCGGATTGCTGATCTTCTCGATCAGTGGTGCTTTCTAACATGGGGGATCGTCGGTTCTGGGACCTTAATGGTGTACGGGTGTTTTCGTGTAAAGATGTTCGTGGTTGCTTGACGATATTGCTCTTGCCTAAATCTGATGCTTTTTTTTTTTTATCAGTATAGATGGGTCAAGCAGATCCCCATCAAGTTATTGTTTTGGTCGTGGAAGATCTCTATGGATCGTCTTCCTACTCTTTTTGGGTTAATTTGCATCGCGTGGAGTTAGGTTTCCCCTATTTCTTGTCCTTTTGTTGTGAGGCCCTCGAGAATCTCGATCATTTGCTGTTTTGCTGCGACTTGGCAAAAGATATTGCTCGGTCTATTTGTAATTGGTGGGGCTTGGTTTGGAACCCTGTTGATTCGTATCGATCTTGGTTATCTTGGTTTAATTTGGTTCAACTTCAATCAAGTTCAAAACAAGTGCTGGAAGGAGTGTTTTACACTTCCTGGTGGAGTATCTGGTCATATAGAAACCATATCATCTTCTTCTGATTCAATTTTCGAGTAAGATGGTTTTTTTGAAGACTATAGTTAGGCGTTCTTTTTCTTGGATTATTGCTAGGGGGTAAAAAACTCTATTGTTGGGCTGTTGGATTCATAACCCTTTTTAATTTCATTTGTAATTCTAGCTCCTTGCTAGTTTTCTTTTAATAAAGTTGCCGTTCAAAAAAAAAAAAAAATCTAACCACTAAAAGAGTCAGAGAAAAACAGTGACTTGATGGATGTACACTCCGTACCTCCAAACCCATTTCCAAGTATGACCCGATTTTCACAATTACGCTAAATTTCCAACAAATTGTTCATAACGTAATGTTTAACGTAAGTCGTTGGAGTATAACGTTGAAACATAATGTATTTTTAGCACAAACTAAGGCCCCATTTAAGTTATTAGGTAGAAGAATAACCAAGTTACGGAAGTGCAAATTATGATTTTCATCTATAATATGCGTCCAAATATCCAAAAACCATTTCTCATTGGTTTTTAACGTATATGAAAATGATGGAAAAAAAAATTAGAAGGCCAATCTGGATCACCAAAAATTAAAGCTAAAGCAATGCAAATACAAAAGCAATTAATCTGTGAGTTTTAAGTAAAAGTATTAATCAATCATCTCCTTTTCTTTTACTTGCAAAATTAATGGTTATATAGCAATCTTGTGCATCATATCAATTTCAAATGTTGTTTCAAAAGCGATTGAAAACAACCGTCTAAAAATAGCATAAAATGCTAAGGCGCACACAGTGCACGAAATTGTTTATTCCACCCACAAATTAATTAAGCTAAAGTATTTCAAACAAATTATCAATAAGTTTGTTTAGCAACACGTAAACATTGAATATCAATTTAACACAATATTGCGCCAACTATTATTACTTGGATTATTAAGCATGACAAAGCAAAGTTTAAGTGAAAAGAAAATACTCGTAGTAAGACAAATCAACAATAATCGTGCAACTTGTTTAAACATTGACAACATTATAAGACATGAAACTCTCAAAGAGCTATTTAATTTGTAGCATTAAACAATTATAGCTTATTTGACCTTAAAAACATGATTAAATAAGGTTTATTTTAAATAGTAGATCGAGTTACTTAATAATAGAATAATTATGTCCACAAAAGTTCCATTCAACCAGGATATGTGAAACTAATACATGAACTCAAAAGTTACATTCAAACACGATATGTGAACTAATACATGAACTCTAAAGTTTCATTCAAACCATCAAATACTCATCATGCACAAAATATTGCGTATATGTTTTAAATTGCTTTAATACTTCAAGTTTGATTTAAGAACCAATACATGTGCTTCATATTAGATTCTTCACATTGGATCTTTAAGGGCAAATTTCATGCGTTTATAAATGCAGAAAAGTCTCTACTCCTGTGCTAGGAGAAAAGAAGCGATAAAATAAAGCATTTGTGAAATGAAGTTACTATATAAAGAATTAATGCAAAAGATCAAATGGTACGGCATGTTTTCATGAGACAATAAACAAACATATTGATCTAAAACTATCACTCCCTTGGTCCCTGCAATAAGAAAAGATGACTATAAAACCCATTCAAAATTTATGCATTTGTGACTGATGTTTTAAAATAAATATGTAATAAAAAAACATTTGATGGTTAACTTATCCAACGAATTTCACTGCCACTATCAAACTTTCATCTAGTTGAAGAGAAATTAACAAACAAAGTGATTGCAACCACATAATAACATTTATAAATAATATAGATTATCAAATAATGTATATAAAAATATGGGTACAAATTAAAAGATTAAATGCCTAATCTATAAAATACACTATACTAATCGACCGGCTCCTCCTGCATCCTTGTGTGTGGATATCATTTGCTCCCTTGCATTTTATAGTATTTTCTTGAACACAAATTACCATCATCATTAATTATTTTATGTCTATATGAATTCTATAAAATAAATACAATATGCTATATGTCTTTATCATTTCATGACTTTATGTATTCTTAGAAATTAAATCCATTAATCTTTATCGTTTTCATGAATTTATGCATTCTTCTTTTTTTACATATTATTTTTCTTAAGTTACATGAAAGATATTAGATTTCAGGAACTTTTTATTTGTATGTGATGTCACGTTAGATACTAAAATGATATGAGATTTATATGTGCATGTCACCCAGTAACCTATTTATCATCTATTATATATTAAGTTAGGAACTATGGAATGGACATCCAATCCACTTTATCAATCATTTTGTCATTGATGAAGATTCACTTTTAATGTGGGATGAACATCAGATGCATTCCACGTTTTTATGATTAGAAACGGGTGCTACTATTCTTACACCAATTTCACTATTTAGACCCATATCAGAAAGTC
Organism: Tanacetum coccineum; assembly: GCA_026074375.1. Classification (NCBI taxonomy): domain Eukaryota; kingdom Viridiplantae; phylum Streptophyta; class Magnoliopsida; order Asterales; family Asteraceae; genus Tanacetum; species Tanacetum coccineum. Next base: position 76,905 of record BQNB010007492.1, read on the forward strand.
AAAGTCTAAATATTATCTCGAAAGTTGTTTTCTTGAAATGAGTTGAAGAGAAATTATTAATAGAGCATAATTCAATAGATCAAAAAAGAGGCTTACAAATTTAATTGGTGTATTTATTCATGCATTTAATGACAATCTATTACACTAATCCTAATACACCCTTTTCAAACGTCGAATCCTAATTTCAATATTAAATTATTCATGTCTTGTAAATTTAGTTATGTTCTAATATTTTCTTGAGACATTTGATTCAGTTCAACACAAAGAAAAAAACAAAATTCATACTTTTTCTTCATCGTAGAAAACATAATTTATATAATAGTCATTTAAGAGTTAATTGCAAAAATCGTCCTTAGAGTAAAGGGCGCAATAACTTGCAAGTTACTGCTACGTCTCATCATCTTTTTTCCACTTAACTTAAATTAACCAAACTTGCCCCAAAACAATCGAACTTACAGTTTTGAGACCCATCATTTTTTTTATTTTCCAATTTTTTAAAACAACTAATATTTTATTAATATAAAATAAAAATACAAATTATAATAAATAAATAAAAACACACGAAATAAAAAATACGAAAAAATGAGATAATTAAAAATATAATACGATTTGAATGTGAGGTTGAGACATTAAAAATATATCGAAGACAATGTGATTGTGAAAGATATTAAAGACAATGTGATTGCGAAAGATATCGAAGAACAATTAGAGAAACTTACTGAAAGAGTAAATGAAAAGAAATGGCGGAAGTGGAACCATATAAGGTTTTGGTTATTTAGGTTGGACAAAGTGTTAATACAAATAATGTCTAAAAACGTTATTTATATTTTTCGACATCTCAACGTTTTGATAATAATAAAATGTAAATCCGAGAGTGTAGATCTAGTGATCGTGTATTGATTGTGAAGTGGTAGATTGGTTCTAGCTAAGATTAGGACTCGACATTTAGCTTAGTGTCGGAAAATAACGTAAGCGAAGTGTAAACGGTTTTCTCCGCCTGAAAGGAGCTTGTTGACATAGTGAAATCTCGAGTAGGATACTCGAGGAATGGAGTAGGGCGAAGAAGAGCTTCGTAGCCGAACCACTATAAATCTTGGTGTCTTGGTTTGATTGTTCCTTCTCTCATCTCCTTATATTATTATGATTGTTATTTTTTATTAGTTTACATATTTACTTGATTGATTCATATTGTTGGTTGGTTAAACATACTACTCGAATCTAAGTATTTTGAAAGCAAAGTTTTTAAAACGAAAATGAACCTATAAACTATTCAACCCCCCTTCCCTTCTAGTTTCCACACAAAGTTTCAACTGTAAAATGATGTTAGTTCGAGTGTATGTTTTAGTTGTTAAACGTTATTGGTTTAAATGACGTAAATGATTGCAAACGTTTAAAGAAATCAATTTTTTTTTCTTTTTAATGGTTAAATTCCTTAGTGCACAGTGTTTTTTATTTTGTAAAGAATCGGTTTCTAGCCGGGTAGACTCGAAAAATCAGAACTGGAATCGGAACAAGAACCAGAACCGAAATAAAAAACTATATTTCGTTTGGTTCTCGGTTCCTACTTTTCTCGAAATTCGGTTCCCATATCCATTGGTTCCGGTTCTGGTTCCAACCATTTCCGAACCCACGCTCATCCCAAAAGTCGGGTCGGGTTGGGGTCAATTCGGGTCGGGTCAAAGTGGGGTCAGGGGTAGAAATTCCATACCCGAACCCAACCTTATTTGAATTCGGGTTACTCGGGTTCGGGTCAATTCGGGCCGGGTCAACTCGGGTTCGGGTCACCCCGAATACGAGTAAATGTAAAAAAAACTTTTTTTTCTTTTTTAAATAGTAAATTTATAAATTTATTTTAAAAATAAATCAATTCTTATTCGGTTCGACCCGAAGCCGAGTTAGCCAAAAAATTTATACCCGATATCCGACTCTATTTAGTAATCGGGTTACTCGAGTTGACATGAATGACCCAAATAAAATTTTAACCCAAATAACTCGACCCGAATAGAATAAATCAGGTTCGGATCTGATCAGAGACTTTTCAACACCCCTAGCTGTTATTTTTAACGGCGATTTATTAAAACACTAGCAAGGAGCTAGATCAAACAAGAACAATATAAGGGTTCTTAAGCCAATCGTCCCACTTGAAAGACGCTTTACTTCTGAATTTACACCAATAAAAAGAACTAGAAACTAAATTATCAAATATCAGCGCCTTTTTAGGGATCTTCTTATCAAACAGAAGCTTGACGCAGGTTCTCCCGGAGTAGTTGTCTACGGATACGCGGAGTACCCATGCACCTAGTAGACCCATATGTGGAGGCCTCTCTTCAGGCTCCCGAGCAGGCCCCACCATCTTCAGATTACGTGTCAGGTCCTGAGCACCCACCTTCGCCAGACTATGTACATGAGCCTGAGTACCCTGAGTACTTGGTGCCATCTAACGCTGAGGCACCTATAGAGGATCAGCCTTTACCAGATGATGCTTCACCTGTAACCCTATCACCGGGCTATATTGCTGACTCCGATCCGGAGGAGGATCAGGAGGAGGACCCAGAGGAGGATCATGTCGACTATCCTGCCGATAGAGGAGATGATGATGATGATGTGTCATCCGATGATGATGACGATGATGATGATGATGATGATGTTGAGGAGGAGGAGCATCTAGCTCCGGTCGACTCTTCTGTTGTACCTGCTATTGACCCTGTTCCCTCAGTTGAGGATACAGAGGCATTCGTGTAACACCCCCATTTTTACATATAGCAGCGGAAGCTAATCTGGGGTATTACTTCATGGATACAACAATCATAATCATAGAAAACGACTTAAAAGAGACGTTTTTGGAAAATTTAGTTATCATTCATTATAATCAGAGTTTTTACAAAATGCAGGTCCCACAATCTAAAACATAAAGTGTGAATGATAACAGTTCAGCCATCTTCAAGTCCCAGCCACTCCATGCCGTAAGTTGCTCAATTACCTGAGATAAACATGCTAAAAAGTCAACACAAAGGTTGAGTGAAATTCATAGGTTTGATAAACAGTTTGAATACAAGTCATAGTGTAATAATTGTATAAACACAATTATTATAGAAAATGGTATTGTTATTATACACCCGTTATTAGTAATGATTGCAACGAATGCAATTATCATAGTAACAGTGTATTACTGCGTTATTGTCTTGTTTACTTTGTTTTGTCTGATTGGTCTTGTCTGGTCTTGTTCCTTGTCTAAGCACATCGCACTAACACATTATCATCAAAAGTCAATTTAATGACTTGAAGAGCTCATAATATCAACATATTACATCCCAAGTCATTTAACGACTTAAAGTCTAATTTAACGACACTTGTTGGATTTTATGAGACTAACACTTATCATCCAATAGTTAATGAACGACTTGAAGGGATCTTAATATTAATTATTAACATCTCAGAAGTCAATTTAAAGACTTGAGTCAAATTTAACGACTTGTAGGGTTATGACACTAAAACTAATATCCATCTCAAACGTCAATTTAACGAACTTTATAAGAGCTCATAATATCAACATATTAACATCCCAAAGTCAATTTAACGACTTGTGGGATTTATGACACTAACACAATATCATCCAAAGTCAATTTAACGACTTGAAGAGCTCATAATATCAACATATTAACATCCCAAAGTTAATTTAACGACTTGAAGGTCAAATTTAACGACTTGTAGGTTCTATAATATTTACCATTAATATCCAAAGTCATATTAAGACTTGAAGTCAAATTTAAAGATCTTTGTAGGATAGATAAAAACTTAGACAGCAATTGTAATGATATGTCAGGATAGCATGTAATTTGGAAAACACTTGTATTCGTAATTTATAGCAGGTATCCCCCTCACGGGTTTATGAAAAGATTGAAATGCGAGGCTATGAATTCACTAAGTCTTTAAAAAGTAATCACATTGTTATAAGATAAATGAGTATGTAAAGCGTTTGTAACAAGCATTGTATCCCGCTCGCGGGTATATAAAACATGTAAATTAAGTTAAAGGCGAGGTTATGAAATTTCACCTGTAGGGTAGAGAGATAGTAGAGATGAGAGGAGGAGTGATAGAGAGAATGAAAGCTGAAACGACCTTATCACAATCTTAACGGGAATGTGGGATATAGCAAAATGATAGTAAACGCCACGTCAAGCAAGTGAGTAAATTGCATTTCTTTATGTCTTAGGAAGATTGTACTTTAGAAATTTGGTTTTTTAAGAGTTATGAGATTTTGATTGAAGAGTTTGGAATTATTTGTAGCACCGTTCAGGCCATAATATTCAGAAGTCATACAGAATTGCTTGAGGAGTAGGGCACTTTAAATCGTTAAATTCCAAACAATCAGTCATAATGTAATAAAAGATGAAACCCTCTTAATATGAAGCTACCTGTGTCATTGTGATTAGATATAATTCAGTTTTAAGCGTTTTAATCAATATCTGGTAATGTTAAGCACGTAAGCGTTATTAAAGTTATATCTTTTACTGTTTTGAACACATTTTATTACTTTTTCCAATATGTTACTTTTTAGTCCTTGAGAATGAAATGTGGTATAAATATACCCTTGGATGTTTGCACTTTTACGAGTTTGGGTCCTTCAAGTTTAAAAGTTATACCAAGGTAAACCTTTCACTATGAAAAGTGACATAAGAGACCCGTATAGTTATAAATTTCATTAAAATGACATTTTTGGTCCTTTTAGTTATGAATTTTAGAAAGTTAGATACATACCCCATGCATGGAATACTTTTGAAAACAAGTCGAATTGCCGCAAGTTATTTTAAATTCTAAAAGTCATTTACAGGTTATAGGTCATTTTTAGGCTTGACGTGTTGTTCAAGGGTTTTTCCAAGGTACATTGTGTTTATAATGATTAAGGATAGATGAAATAGGTTGTTAAGGTCTGGTATTAAAGTAATTAGCAAAGATTAGCAATTGGTTTGGGTTAAAACGGATTAGAATTGAAGAAACGAGGTCACGGGTTCAAATAGGGCTCGTTTAGGGTTTTCTTGACTTTCTTGGTTTATATTTTGTATACTTTTGATTAGGAATGATGGAATACAGATCCTAGAGCTTAAATAAAGTATTATCAATGAAGTTTGATCGTTGGTTTTAGTTAAAATGAGTTGAAATTGAAAGAATAAGCCGTAGCTTGGAATTAGGGTTCATATAAGGCTTTTAGGGTTTTCTAGCTTTGTAATTCTCGTACATTGTTGAAGCAAGGATGGTTAATGATGGATAAAGGTTTGTAAACTCATTTTATGGGTTTACAATGACTCTTGGTTGCTTACTTGAGAATAACGTGGTTAGAAACGAGAAAACGGGTCAAAGTTACATTTAGGGCACAATTAGGGTTTTCTGGATTCGTTTCTTGTATAATTGAAGTAGAATGATGAAATGATAATGGATTATGATTGAGAATGTTGTAATTTATGTTATTATAACTTATTCAAGTATTGGTTTAGGTTTACAATGGATAAAAACGAAGAAACGAGTCATGGTTTAGAAACTAGCTTGGTTTTAGGGTTTAGGGTTTTGAATTAGGGTTTTGAGTGTAAAAAGATGTATGAAAGCTTATGAATAGAATATTTAGGGTTTATATATTGTATATTGAGTGTAGTAGCTTGTACAAAAGTGATGGTGAAGAAATTAGAATGAAAACGGAGGTAAAACGGCTATTTTAGAGATCATGCTTAATGACTTGTATATTGAGCTTTTAAGGACTTGTACCTTAGAATGTATATTCATATGAGATATCATATTACTTGTACATATGCTTTAGTAGCTTGTGCATTCACTTTAGATGTTAACCCTTCATGAAATTAGGGTTTAGAGGCATACGATAATGGTTTAAAGCCCGTTTTGATATAACGTTGTGAATGGTACATTATAGGAATAATGTACTTTGTAATAATGATATTATGATATTGACTTGACATGTTATGATGTTTGCTTGACATAGGATCATCATAGATAGGTTGTGTGAGCTCGTCTACTTTAGTTATGACATACTAAGATATTGACAATGCAAGTAATGTAATAAAACGAAAAATTTCCCCGTATAATTGTGATCATAGTAAAATGCATTTGATAAAAATTCTTGGGTTGTTATAGTCTCCACCCCTTATAGAAATCTCGTCCCGAGATTTAGTTGAAAGTTGTAGTGGTATCGTTTAGAGATAGGTACTAGATATGAATTTAGGTTAATCAAGGTCACAAGTTCACGTGTGTGATGCATTTATAATTATGTTGCGCACCATAATTATAATTACCTCCTTTCACACGTCTACTTATTTACAAGACCACACCTCTTGATAACAACTGATTCGTTGATAGTATACACTTAAAATACACAAGTAAATCCAAACTCTTCACCCTTGACAAAGGGAAAAAGTCAAGACCTATTTGGAATAAATGAGTGATTCATCGGATCGTATTTCTTGAGATTAGAAATGTGGAAATTATTGTGGATACTACTAAGCTTTTTAGGAAGCTCTAGTTTGTATGCCACTAGGTCAATTCATTCAATGATTTTGAATGGTCTAATGTATCAAGGATTAAGCTTTCCTCGTGAATCGAAAGATACCTTTGCAAGGTGATACTTTAAACATAACACGATCATAAACTTGAAATTATAAGTCTTTGCCTTACATGACTAACTCCTTTGTCCATCTCTTGCAGTTGCAAGCATTGACGAATATTGCATATATCTTTTCAGTGTTTCCTAAACTGTTAGCTGAGGGAGATGTATTGGGTATTGTTTGGGAATAGATGTAAGTACTGGGAATGAATTTGATCTTTATGTTAGGCTAATCAAGATCACAAGTCTACGTGTATGATGCATTTATAATTATGTTGCGCACCATAATTATAATTACCTCCTTTCACACGTCTAATTATTTTCAAGATCACACCTCTTGATGATAGCCAATAGAATTTCTTTAGATCTTGATAGAACCTGGGTGGATGGAATACGTTGTCGCCCACTTCAGATCGTAAAGAAACGTTATTCATTAACCTTGATAAAGTCAACATCAAATAAGAATGTTATCACAAGTCTTTGTCAAAATTTTCATACCTAGTGGTATTGAAATCATTTGACATTACATATATTCTTGTGTGTTTCCTTGTTATTATGTTGCAGAATATAATAGAGAATTTTACTATACGAAGATCATGGAATGAGTGATGTTAAGGAATGATTATGAATTTGTAAGAGTGTTGTTAATCATGTGAGATATAGATTTTTGGAATGAATGGATGATGAAGGTAATAATGATAATGTTTAAGTGAAGAAAAGGAAAGTATTTGTACAAACGGACTGAAAGAAACTTGTTTGTACGTATGTTATATATTTAAGCCTACTTATTTATTATTTAGTCACTTCAAAGAAGCTTGGGGGGGGAGTGAAAGTTCACTCCTTGTTAACTGAGAATTTATAAATTCATAGTTCAGAGGTTTATAATTTCCTTATTCAAATGAAGAAGTGACCTAATTCATTTCAATAAGATGATCATAAATCGTCTTACCTAAGCATAAAAACACGATATGATAATGTGTAGAAAATGATATGATCATGAATGGTTAGATAATATTGAGATGTTGATTGTACTGACGCCCCTTATCTAATCGAGGATGATATTAAAGTTTGAGGAGGAGTATTCAGAGTTGAACATAATGGAATTTGACAAACGATGTCGAATTTTGATATCACCAGATAACAAGATGTAACGGAATCACACTTTATTATTTCATGGATAACTTTACATACGAACTTTACATATGAGAAAGAGTTGATACTTATGCTAATTATCTTGTAGTAGGATAAAAGTAACAGACGATGAGGATTGTTGCTTGATGATTGAGGTTTTTAGATTAAAGAAGATTCTGATGAGAGTTGAATATCCTCGAGAGTTATTTTTAGGGTAGAAATCCTAAAGTGAACAAAAATTAAGCTCATCCCTAAGTATGTTTTCCTGTGGCCCCGTTGTTTGCTTTTGACCATTGATTCGCATAATGTCCTTTCTTTCCACAGGCATTACAAGTTACGGATATGGTTTGAAGATTGTTTCTAGTGGTTGGTCTTTTGTTTCTGCAGTTCTTGGTCAGATGTCCTATCTTGTTGCAAGTCCGACACTTGACAGTACAAGGACCTATGTGATGTAGGGTGCATCTTTCCCTTTCCTCCCATTTCTAATCCCCCCCTCCTCATTTCCCACCCCCCTCCTAAATTCCCCCTTTCCCCCCCTTTCCCCCGCCTCTCTGCCCACCTTTCCCTTCACACAAAGGACGATTTCTAGTATATCCACGGTTTCCATTAGTCTTGAAGATTTCCTGCCTTCCATTTTGCTGATGGTGATTATTGTTGCGGTGGTTATTGTTATGGTTATCTGGGCAGTTGTTGTTGTTGTCGGTGGTGTTTCTTTCATTATCAAACTTTCGTTTATGGTTATTGGTTTCTTGTACAGAATTGTGTTTCATTACATGCTTTATTAACTTCTGGGTCATGGTAATGGCTTCTTCCATTTTCTTGATCTCAGTTTGAGGATAATACTTCTCTATCAAGAGTCTTTTCAATTCAGACCAGGTGATCTTATAGGCTTCTTCTATTCCAATAGACTGGATCCACCAGGACAAAGCTTCCTTAGTAAGGGTACTAACAGCAAATCTTACTTTGTCCTCTTCGGCACATTTGCTACGAGAAAATATTGATTCAGTTTGTTTAAACCAGTGAATGAGACCAACAGCTCCGTCCGTACCATTGAAGTAGGAAAGTTGGTAACTTGTAAATTTCTCGTAAGCGCAGTTCCTTTCTTCAGATGTTTTTCTTGGTTCAAAGTTGGGATTACTATCACTTGCCATTGATGCAGCTTGTGTTTTTAGAGCTGAGGAAATGCCATCATTAATCAGTTGCTAGATGGCAGCTAAAGTTATGGCCGGTGTTTCAGATGTTGACGTCCTTTTGGGAGGCATTCTATTAACTTAAGATAACGCGTAGTAAGAATGATATCCTAAGTTATTAAAGAGAATGTGATGCTTAAAATGCTTAAAGAGAAATGCTTATTTTTAAAATTTTAAGCACTTAGGGGTTATGGTATGCTTATGAAGAACGATGATAATGATGCAAAGTGGTAGAAATGATGTTGAAAGAGCAGATAAGTTGAAACAATAAGATACGAAACGGATTGCCTTTAGAAATAAGTTGCCTTCTTACTGTACATAGTCAAGATTGACAAAGCGGTTTTTATTTTTACCACACAATCCCATGGCTGGATAAGCTTATAACTATCTAAGGTTTGTTGATTATGTGCCGGTAGAAATGACATCCTAAAGATCTTAAGATATTTGTTTGGTGAGAGCGTGATTTTCTAATGATTGTCAAGATCGGAAATTCTGTATAAGCAAAGGCAATCTTATCCTTTTGCCCCAACCGCTTCTTTTGAAGTCTGATGATCTGAGTGCGGATTCTCTTAAGTTCGGTCTTTAGTTCGTTACCATTAGTACGTTTTTCCATTCTCTCAATGCGGTAAAAAGAGAATTCTTCTAAGTAATTTAAAATACCTTCGACTTGTTCCTCGTGATGTTTTAGATGGATCTTAATTGAGTATTTTCCTATATCGAATACCTGAGGTGGGGTAGGAGTATAAACTAAGGAGGATGGTGATACCAAATCACAGGTATGATTCTGGGATGAATTAGATAACGTAGTTGAGGAAGATGATGAGGAATGGATTTGCTTCTTAGGTGGTAATAGCTCTTCAGGAATAAAGAAATATCGGGGATCAAATAGTAGTGATGGTGGTAATACCGGAGATGGAGTCAAAATAGCTGGTGGAGTAATAGGATCTGGTGATGAAATAGGTAATTCCTTAGCATAAAATGCTTGTACGTTTATTCAATAAGGTATTTATTGTAGAAAGGTGAGAATACTGGTTGGATCATATTATCTTTAGAGTCTTCCGAAGAGTTAAAAGAACTGATTTCCGATGAAGCTGGGAAATAATGATGAGGATCGAGTATAGTTAAAGGATATTCATAGAGGAAAAAGCATCCTCAAAGATCGGAATTAAGGTGGTGAGAGAAGAATTCGTTCTGTTAACAACCCAGTTGTAAATAACATAAGTTATTTATGATATAATATAGTATAATAGATATGTATCTTTACATACTTGTTCCGGAATGTAGTGGCATGGAGGACTTTGATGGCTGAAAAAGAAATGTGGTTATAGTTAAGGTTTTGACCTTGTTCTCTATAACCATGGCGCTGATACCAATATGTAAACACCCCTATTATTAAATATTTTTATTTTTATTTTATTTATTATTTTTATTTTTTTTTTTTTTTTTTTTATTTTTTTTTTTTTTTTTTTTTTTTTTTTTTTTTTTTTTTTTTATTTTTTTTTTTTTTTTTTTTTTATTTTTTTTTATATTTTTTAATTTTTTATTTTTTTTTTTATTATTATTTTTTTTATTTTTTTTTTTTATTTTTTTTTTTTTTTTTTATTTTATTATTTTATTTTTTTTTTTTTTTTTTATTTTTTTTTTTTTTTTTTATTTTTTTTTTTTTTTTTTTTACTTTTTTTTTTTGTATTTTTTTTAATTATTTTTTTTTTTTTTTTTTTTTTTTCTTATTTTTTTTTTTTTTATTTTATTAATTTTTTTTTTTTATTTTTTTTTTTTTTTTTATATTTTATATTTTATATTTTTTTTTTTTTTTTTTATTTTCATTTTTTTTATTTTATTTTTTTTTTTTATACAGCGGAAAGCTACTCTGGGTATTAACCTTCATGGAAACAACAATCATAATCATAGAAAACGACCCAAAAGAGACGTTTATTCAAAAGATATGTTATCATTCATTTCAAATCAGACTTTTACAAAGGCAGGTCCCAAAATCTAGTTACATACAATGTGAATGATAACAAGTTTAGCCATCTTCGAGTCCATGCCACTCCGTGCCGTATATTGCTCAATAACCTGAGATAAACACGCTAAAAAGTCAACACAAAGGTTGAGTGCAATCCATAGGTTTAAGTAATATAATTTGAATGCAAATGCGATATTCGAGTTACGTTGATATACACCCGGTATTGAAAACATATTTATTATTGCCATTGGCTATGTATCCGAAGCCTTAGGGTATGGTGATACGTTATACCCCTGCGGGTACCTTTGCCAATACCGCGTGATTTCTAATGATGTGATTGGTTACACGTAACTGGGTACACCAACGGGGAGTCCAGCCCAAATAGATCTATTCACATCATTCGCGCTTACTACGAAGAGTAATTAACGGTTCATGATTATGGGGACTTAAAGGCAAAGCAGTTACTTAGGCAATAGTAAATTGAAATAGCATACAGAAATAATTGCATTCATGTTTATAGCATGTATCCCCCTCGCGGGTTTATAAAACATTTGAAATATTAAAATGCGAGGCTATGAACTCACCTGAACAGTTATAGGGAAATTGATAGCAATGTATATGAAATGAATAGTAACGGCTTCGTCACGGGCAACCTGGGGTAATATATGTCAAGTCTTAGTTTGATTGAATATGTAAGATTTTACATTGATGTTGGTTTTGATATTAAAATTATCATAACACCGTTCGGGCCATCATAATTTCAGAAAGTCATTCTGATAAAACGTTTGTGGACTAGGGCACTTTAAATCGTAAACCCAACAACTCAGACAGGAACGTAATTACCAGATGAACTTTAATATGAAGCTCCCTAGTATTGTGGTATGATATAGATCCGGGACATGATTTTTGAAAGCACATCGATGATGAATGATATAATGATTAGAACATAAGCAGTTTTAAGCATTTTATTCAATATCTGGAAATGTTAAGCACGTCAAGCGTTAATTAAAGTTATGTCTGGTAATGTTTTGAATGTGTTTTTATACTTTTTCAAAATGTTACATTTTAGACCCTGGGGTTTGGAAAATTGCAAGTAGACCCCTAGGGTTTGCATTTTTACGACTTTGGTCCTTCAACTTTTATTGATATACCAAGTAAACCTTGTACTTTGGAAAGTGACATAAATGATCCCTGAAGTTATAACTTTGATAAAATGACACTTTTAGTCCTTTTAGTTATAAGTTTCTGAAAATTACGATATATACCCCTTGCATGGATTATAATTACAAGACATGTCCAAATTGCCATGCAAGCTTATTTTAACATTTCAATAGACATTTATAGGTTATAATAAACTAAAATATGAAAATTTAACATAACGCAAGTTTAAATTAACGATTCGTTAAGCTAAGAAGTAAAACGGGTCATATTAGGGTTTTAAAATGAAAACGTGCGGGTTTCAAGATCAAATTCTCTTATGACTTATCAAAGTACTTATTTTAACATTATATAAGCTTATTAGGATAGATTATAACAATAGTTTACAAGTTTAGCTCATAGTTTAAGTAAAAACATGAAATTAGGGTTTCGGGTGTACGGTTTTGGATCAAAAAGGCATAACACTTGGGTTTTTGAGTTCAAAGCTTTATATTATGATTTTAGCATGATCATATGAATATTATAAAGGTATAAATACAGAATATAAGCTTAGAGAACCTGGTCTTGAACTTATAGCTTAGAAACGGGTCAGAATCATGACTTTTAGCTTCGTACGCCTAGAATAACGACTCACGGGCTTCTTTTCTAGGTTTCTTTTGCTTCCTTTCTGAACTTGAGCCTTCTTAGGACCTCTTAGGATCTATTAGAGCAAAGTATTGCTGCTATGTAAAGGTTATAGAGGAGGAAGTGGGGGATGAAGAAAAATGAATGATTTAGGTTCCTATTTATAGTCATATGATCCTTAAGGCTTATGATATGCTTGAAACCTGAGATGGGGCATGTGTACAAGCTAGGTAGGGATGTGGAGAAGCTATTAGATGTGTTGTATAAGCTAGGAAGTAGTTTGGTGAGGTGTTTTGGTCTTGGTGATGCTGCGGCTATACAAGGAAGCCATGTGCAATTTTTAAACATAAAGAATGAAAGGAGGTGCTTGTAAGCAGCTTAGGGATGAATTAGCTTAGTCATGGAGGTGCTTGATTGCAATATAGGAATTTGGAATGGGTTAAAATGAAAGAAAAGTGTATACAGGTACATTTAGGGCTCATTATTGTTTAGGTTGAGTTTTCTAGCTTGTAATTCATGTACATTTGATTAATAATGATAGGTTACTGATACTAATACTTATATTAAGGATTATAATCAAAAGTTGATAGGTGGTTTGGGTTAAAACGGGTAGAAAATGAGTAAACAGGTCAAAGTTCCAATTAGGGCACAATTAGGGTTTCTTGGATTTGATTTGCATATAATTGATGGAAAATGATGAAATTATAATGGAATCTGATTAATAATGTTGTAAACTAAGTTATTATAACTTAATTGGGTGTTGGTTTAGGTTTACATTGGGTAAAAATGAAGAAACGAGTCATGGTTTAGAAACTAGCTCGGTTTTAGGATTTAGGGTTTTGAATTAGGGTTTTGAGTGTAAAAATAGGTATGAAAGCATATGAATAGATTAATTAGGGTTTAAACATTATATAATGAGTATAGTAGCTTGTACACAAGTGGTGGTGAAGAAATTAGAATGAAAACGAAGGTAAAACTATTATTTTGGAGATCATGCTTAATGACTTGTACATTGAGCTTTTAATGACTTGTACTTTGATTTGAAGAAAATTTATATTTCAATTCATATTCTTTATTAGCTTGTACATTCACTTTAGATGTTAACCTTCCATGAA